>JAOPHQ010001726.1:237500-240575 GCA_030340625.1 Merluccius polli | reverse complement strand
GAGAGAGAGAGAGAGAGAGAGAGAGAGAGAGAGAGAGAGAGAGAGAGAGGATAGAGAGAGAGAGAGAGATGAGAGAGAGAGAGAGAGGATAGAGAGAGAGAGAGGAAATGCCACGCATTCCATTAGTGGCCAAAGAAAACCACAGAGAGTGAGGGGAGAGAGAACGAGAGAGAGGGACCAAAGTAGAAACAGTTTGGTTGGAGGTTGGGAGGGAGGGGAGGGGGGTGGGAAGAATTTGAGAGAAATACAGGAAATGGAGGGGGGGCAGCAAAGAGCAGATAGCGAGGGGGGGGGGGGGGGGGGTGGAGGAATAGAAGGATTAGAATCCAAACGTCCCCTCCTCCCCCCTCTCCCTCTCCCTCTCCCTCTGGCACATAAAGGCAAAGTGAGAGGGAAGGGGGAGCTCAGCGATAGGGGTGGGGGGGAGTTTATGGGAATGAAGTGCTCGATTCATCACTGCCTGCACCACCCCCACCACCCCCACCACCCCCAACCACCATCACCACCACCACCCCCACCACCCCCACCACCCCCAACCACCATCACCACCACCACCCCCACCACCTCCACCACCACCATCACCACCACCCCCACCACCATCAACACCACCACCACCTCCACCACCACCACCATCAACACCATCACCACCATCACCACCACCACCCCCACCACCTCCACCATCACCACCACCACCACCATCACCACCATCACCACCTTCACCACCACCATCACCACCACCTCCACCATCACCACCATCACCACCTTCACCACCACCATCACCACCACCACCACCTCCACCACCACTACCATCACCACCACCTCCACCACCTCCACCACCACCACCACCATCACCACCACCACGACCACCACCTCCATCACCACCACCATCACCACCACCTTCACCACCATCACCACCACCACGACTGACCTTTCTCAAAATGGGAGTTTATGTCGAACACAGCGACACTTGTGTGCCTGCCTGAGCTCCACTGTTGAACCAAACTGCGACTTTTGATTCAGTTTTTATTTGTATTTGTATTTTTACAAATTCTTTATTTTATTTTGGGGTCCGTTTTTGTACACACATTATATCCTCATCAAACGGCGTTTATTAAAGACTCGACCCATGCGAATCGAAGATGCAGCGCAATGGTGCACTGCATGTGTGCTCAGAGATTGTTGTTGTTGTTGTTGTTGTTGTTGTTGCTATAGCTGTGTACTGATCAATTGCCTTCTGTGCAGATTCTACACATTGTAAAGCTGAAACAAACTGTACAGATGTGCAGAACTATAACAGTTTATCATTTAAACAGGCTGCAACAACTTGAAATACCATTAGCTCATTTATATATATGCCTTTTGCATCTGTGGTTTAAAGGTTCTCTGTAAAAGAGCTTCACACAGCCAACGCAGGATAATATTTCACAATAACAGAAAAGGCACATCATTATAACGTTGCAGTGCAGCAGTACAGTATCCCTTCGTGTCATTAACACAGCTTAACGATCCTTATAGATTTAAGGAAATCACACACTTGCATTTCTTTTCCACATGTCATTACAATGCATTACAATATTTGCTGACACCGCCGTATGACTCTGCTACAGCGCTGGGATCTGTCCCTGCCGATATTAACACATGTCTCTTGCAATCATGTTGATTGATAATGCAACAGCACAACTCCCCCTTCAGAACTGCCTCTTGGCATCCCCCTATCAAATATAATAACCTTGACCACAACAGGGGCAAAATGGTTACATTTGATTTGACAGACTTTGGAAAGCTTCTCCAAATCTGTGCTGTTGCAAAACCGCCAGCATTTGATTGAATCAGCTCCTCCAGTTGGAACTACCAGACGGTGGTTTAGGCTTTTATGAATGAGGTAGCCCTACCCTCCCCCATGTGTCTTGGTGAGCCCCTACATTGAAATGATTGTGTGTTTCACCCAATAAGTTATTTCAGTGAGTCATCATCCTTTTTTAATTGCTTTTAATCTATGCGTCAGGAATAATTTAAACCAATTCATGACTGCCAAAGAGGGGAGTGGATGTTCTCACCAGCAGTAATCTCAGTATTCATTATACAATTTAAACTTGAGCATTTTTAGGTGTAAGTCATCTGTCTTTAGGTGAGCTATTCTATCGAGAGCATGTATGATACCATTGTTGGGTCTGGAACCCGTCAAAGAACTAGCGGTGCCGAGGGCCGTGTCAGCTCACGTCGCCTGTATAAAGTTGCACTGAACGTCACAAAGACTGGGCCAGCTGACGCCCTCATGCACACGTTCTGCTGCTGCGTGAGAGCACACAAACGTTGTTTGGTAACACTTATAATAGTTCAGTCATAAGTAATTTATAAACCTTTAGTTAATGATGAACTAAACATTAACAAAACATACATTTATACGCCTTTAGTTAATGATGAACTTATTGTTAGCAAAACATTAATATTCATTTGTAGATGATTAGTGCTATGTTAAAGGGCCCTTATTTTACCCCTATTTCTATATTACAAGCCATGTAAAAATCTTCCTTCTAGTGACATCACAGTCTGCGGGAGTGGACCCCGGAGTGTCCACCCAGATGTATGATGGATAGATCAGCCTACAAGTTGGTACAGTCCCACTAGGCTGGTAGGCTGATTTTGCTGGAAGGCTGTTTTTTTTTTCTTTTACCTTTTACCTGTTATCAAGGAAACAATGAAGTGTTTACGTTTACCGACTATTTCCATTTCCACATGCTCGGGTCTTTCCGGTTGAATTTTAAATATTAAAGCAATGTATCACCACTACAGAGATAGTGTCTGTAGGGGAGTGCCTGGTGTGGCTGCTTTGCTCACTCCCATTTCACTTCTTGTGCACTGAAATCAGTGAACAGCCAATCAGAGAGATTTTCTCAACGTTGACCTCAACATGCTCAATTGGCCGAAAAGCCACTGACAATGTCCATCTAGTGCTGACAGTGGGGGACTCATCGCCCAATGACGGTCAAGGACGACTCAAGTTCGAGCGATGGCCGGCGGTTGGCTTGGTGTGTCCCGGCCTAGAGGAGTAGAACCCGTCCCTCACCCTCTTTG
>JAOPHQ010001726.1:150000-232500 GCA_030340625.1 Merluccius polli | reverse complement strand
CCACTAGAGCATCAAAACCAGGAGGTGGATGAAACACAGCCATATGATGGAGGAAACATCCAGAAAGAGAGATATAAAGAGAGAGAGAGAGCGAGAGAGAGAGAGAGAGAGAGAGAGAGAGAGAGAGAGCAGTTGCGGTGAAATGAATAATTGAAGAAAGAAAGGAATCGTTAAAAAAAAATAGTGGTGGAAATAAAATTGAAATGAGAGCTGAAATAAAATGTTAGACAGCCCAAGTCAATTAAAGACAGAGACAGACAGCTTCAGGCCAAACTAGAGGAGGGAGGGCAGTGCTGAGATTAGTTTGTGTGTGTGTGTGTTGGAGCTTTGTTAGCTAGTGTATCTCTCTCTGCCTATTGAAGCAGGGAGCTGAGTCTGGATGTTGGAAGTCCACCGTCTTAGTGGTGGTCGCGATGGGCTTGATTAAACCACTTTTCTCTCCATCTGTGTGTGTGTGTGTGTGTGTATGTGTGTGTGTGTGTGTGTTTGTCCGGTCTCCTGTTCTTCCCCTTTTCGCCATTTTGGTTTCATCCTCCTGACATGCACACTTTGCCCTTTGTTGCATGGACAAGTGGACACACATACAGAAACACACACACACACACAAAGATGAGAATGCACACACGCACCCAACGCACATACACACGCATGTAAACAAACAACACTCTCTATGGAGGCCAATGTCTCTCCCACTCACATTTACTTTAAGACACGCATACAAAATTCACACACATGCACACACACACACACACACACACACACACATAAACAAACCTATATGCACATTACATGCTCCTTGCGGTCCGAGGGCTGTGTCTGGGAACGGCTAAAACGGGGGCGACCTGCGGCCCCAGGGCAGTGATATGAATGCATGGGGGGGGGGGGGGGTCATTCAGCTTGACATGACGATGGAGGATCGTAGCCTGGGGGCGAGGTGTATGTGTGTGTGTGTGTGTGTAGGTGTGTGTGTGTGTGTGTGTGTGTGTGTGTGTGTGTGTGTGTGTGTGTGTGTGTGTGTGTGTGTGTGTGTGTGTGTGTGTGTGTGTGTGTGTGTGTGATGGAGACTGAGCAGTTAAGGGTCTTGGGTTACAGCCTACACAGGGCCGTTGTTGTTTGTGAACAGACTCACAGCAGCACACACACACACACATTGCTTTATTACACCAAGGTGGGCTCGGTGTTTGTGTGTGTGTGTGTGTGTGTGGGTGTGGGTGTGGGTGTGGGTGGGTGTGTGAGTGTGTGTGTGTGTGTGGAGGGGGAGATTGTCTTGTGAGATTTAATCATACTCTATCGTAAACTTTATCGATGCTCGAGGCAACAATATTGATGTTTCATTTACAGGATAGTTTTAGTCTCCATTTCAACCCACTGTCCACTGGGTTGTATTACAAGTATATTACAATAGTAATACTGTTTGTGATATTGTATTACTCTGTTAATATCATATTGTTTACGTGAGTCTTGCATTTCATTTTGTTGTTTTTGCATTGTCTCAGAAAAATGGCAATCAATATAATAATTATATCCAAAAGTATCTCTATGTTGAACCTATATATTATATATGAATACATCCCCAAGTATTTCCAGGGTACAGTGGAAGCATGAAGTGGAAAAATGAAAAAAAAAACTCTTTTTTTCCTCCTTTTTTTAACTCATGAATATTTCAGAAGTTTATTCAAAGAAGTTAATTCTATTCCGCATTTATGAAATGGAAAATGGGTTTTCTTACACAAGTCTCTGGCTCCGCTAGATACTGAAAAGCCCTGATTTTCTATTCAGCCCTCTGTGAAAAATGATGTTATAGCAGGAACGGGTTAGAATATATACTTTCACATAATAAAGTTTTATCCAGCCATTGCAAATTTCTGTTAAAGGGTAGAGCGTTTTGTTCTGGTAGTTCGAAGCTGGAGAAGGGGGCCAAAAATGATACTGATACTCCTTTAAGTAGAGCCGTAAAATCCTTTTTTTTGCAATTCAAAGCTTTACGACTAAAGTGTAAAAAGAGAGAAATAAACCAAAGTATAAGAAGACAGAATCAAAGAAAAGCAGCATCAGCAGAAGAGGAGAGAGTTAGTCTACAGAAGAACTAAAGTGTTTTGTGTTGTTTTTTTCCAGAGGGAGGTGACTGAACTCATAAGAAGAGGGATTGTTTACTATAATATCACAAAGCAGTTGAGAACATCAACAACAATCCTGGTTATGGTCCTCTTTTTTTATGGACAACAAAACAAAACAAAAAACAAAAAAAAACAAGTATGTTATCAGACTGAATCCCCAACGCAGAATATCGATCTGTCAATCAATACTATGTTTGCTCTTTTTTCCTTTCTTCCGCAACTAAACACACAAAGGTCTTTTTGGGGAATATTGAGCCCCCGTCTCGTTCTTCTGTTAAAGAATCCAAGCGCTTCTGGATGGGTTCTCTTCAAACTATCATTCTTATTATATCTGTACTTCCACAATGGGACAGAGAGAGGACAGCAGAGGGACTGAGGGATAATACAGCTGGACGTGGGGGACTGTTGGAGTGGAGTAGCTGCATCGTGGCCCTGGAGATGGGTCATTATGTAATAGGAGGAGAGGTACCCAGAACTGTACCTTGTGTAACACCACCTCCCCCACCGCAACCTCCCCCACCGCCAAACCCCCCCCACCCTCCACCCTCAGGCTACAGAGTGTCTGGGCCTATGGAGACAGAGAGCGGGAGAGACAGGAGGACAGGGTGTGTGTGTGTGTGTGTGTGTGTGTGCGTACGCAGTAGAAGAATGAAAGCGAGAGTGAGGTGGGTGGATGGAGGGTGCAGTTTGAGAATGAAGAGAAGAGGTGGCTTTGGGAACAGAGAGAGAGAGAGAGAGGGACGGAGCTGAGAGGAGGAGCAGCAGAGATAGCGTGGGGGAGGCAGAGAAGGATCATGGGAATGCGGATGGGGGTGGTGGGGGACCAAGGGGAGGTGAGGGGGGGGTATCCCGTAGGGTTAATTACATCTCTGTTCTCTGTCAACGCCGCTCACCCCACTGTGCTCTCTGAGAGCCCTGCAGCAGGCTGACAGCCCCCCCGCCACACACACACACATACACACACACACACACACACACACACACACATCGCAAACATACACACACAAACATACACACACAGACTCGTAAACATAACTTTTAAGCCAAATACTAGCAAGAACACAAAAACACATGAATGTACTGTACGCGTGCAACACATGAAATACACTCGAGTGCACACACATGACATGACGTTGCATCCTCGCACATGTACACCACACAAACAACCACACACACATGCATACAAGCACACAAACACACACACGGACACACACACACACACACTTTTTTGAGGGTTTTCCCGGGAGAAAGTGTTGTTGTTCCTGTATGGAGCCATACACAAACAGGTCCTTGAGCTCCACTTGTAATCGCTGCTAATTTTGCATAAATCATGCAGAACATGACCCACATGTAAATCACACTCGTCAACAGCACGCCACATCCCAGTGACTGAAACGCTTCATTACTTCTTCCTTCCTTGCCGTATCTGGACTTTTCTTATTAACATATAGCTCGCCCTGTAAATACATAAATACATAATAACACATAATGGACGGGCATGCAGGTGAAACAAGTAAGCTATTTTCAGAATTTAGACGCATGCTTTTGCAGTTAATCTACCGGTATATGTGTTAGGCTGGCAGATTAAAGGTAAGAAAAATACATTACCAGAGCTTTGGATCTATTTATTTGTTACTATTATTATCTGTTCCACGTTTATATTTGCCAAGGAAACAGTACTAATTGCTGAAATCAACACCATCACTGTCACACAACCATCATACTCGTCTCAAGGAATGAGGGCGCTAGGCGTCACAAGAGAAGGGAATGTTTTCGTCGTTAAAAGAGGATTTTCCGGCTCCATAAAAGAGTGGATTGGTGCATAAATTAGAAGACAGGTCCTGTGTTCTCCCTTGACTGAATCATGTTGTCATATGTGTCCCGCTATGTCCCACCGTGGTGGCTCATCTCCCCATGGGACGTCTTCCTCCTCAACCCCCCCCCCCCCCGGACCACTGCACTCCTCAGCAGTGTCATTGCCTTAATTAGCTAATAGGATTGTATTAATCGTGATTCAAGGAAAAGGAGAAAAAAGCAGCCTGGGGAAAGGCAAACATCATCTGTGTGTGTGTGTGTGTGTGTTTGTGTGCGTGTGTGTGATGATGATGATATTTGTGTGTATAGTTAGCTGTCTATGGCAATTATTTTTTATTGTAATTCAACATGTTGGCATTTCATTGACGCAGGGTGCATGAGTGATTGTGTGTGTGTACACAGTATGTTGTACTGTATGTGTATTACAAATGTATATGTTTGTGTGCATACATGTCATCATGCACGTGAGTATGTGTGTATGTGTGTCTAAGTGCATGTGTGTGTGTGTGTGTGTGCGTGTGTGTGAGCGTGTGTGTGAGCGTGCGTGTGTGCGCCTGCGGGTGTCAGCCGAGGCACCGCAGTCTCAATTATGGCTCCTTAATTAAAGCTTTTCTCCTGCAAGAGTTGCATATGAATGGTTTGACCTGGTGATGCAAGCAGCTGAAAACAGACAGTAGTGTTCACGGTTTCCCCTCCTCAACCTGATGCGTTAATATCTGCATTGTCTGCGATGTCGTGTTGCTTCTTTTACCATGCGGTGTTGCACTATAGCCCAGTACCTACTTGAAATTAACCTTTTTCTAGATAAGTTCCCATGTGAACGTCACGTGCACTATGAACACACGGATGAACTGTCTCACAGTCTTTGGCATGTTTGTATGTACACACACACACACACACACACACACATGCACGTGCGCACACACACACCAAACACCCCACTGAAGGAATTAACCCCAAATTCAATTGAATTCAAAACCCATGCTTTACACGACGCTTGCAGGCATGGTTTGTAAAACAAACAACACAGCAAGATATGGCAAATGAATTCATAGACATAAGAACAGCTTCATAGAATCACGAAGAAACATCTCTAAAGTCTAAATGACATGTGTGTGTGTGTTTGTGTGTGTGTAACCCCTGATTCACAACATGGGTCAAAAGTGACCCAGCTTTTTTTTATTTTCCATATCTTTGCACCTCCTGTATTGTTTGAGATGCAGGATTCCTGGATTCTGAACGTGTTTTTGATGAGCGCAAATCCTTATTTAAATGTTTTAGAATGAAAAAAAAATTGTCCTCTTGATGCCCACATCTAAGCGGATAACATGTCTTTGTGTTTCTGTGACTCTGACTTCTTATTCTCCTTCTCCTGCCTGTGTTCCCAGGGCGGTGCGTCCGCTTCTCCCAGGAGCCGGCCGACCAGTCGGTGGTGCTGGGCGAGCGGGTGGTGCTGTCCTGCGTGGTCTTCAACTACACCGGCATCGTCCAGTGGACCAAGGACGGCCTTGCCCTCGGCGTCGGGGAGGGCCTCCGAGGTGAGCGGACCATCACAACATTTCACTTTGTTCACAAATTTTGCCAAATTCCCAAGATGTAATTAGTCATTTTTACATTTTTTATTTTTCAAACTGAAACTCGTTTTCATTGTCTAATGAAGGAAGGCAAGGCTATTCCCGGCTAGAAGGTTTTCATGGAAAAATGGCTTTTCCCACTAAATTTGCTGTGTGAAGGCATTATTTAAATAACTTGAAGACAACATTGTTGTTGGTTTTGTGTGTGTGTGTATGTGCATGCGTGTGTGCATGTGTGGGTGCCAGCAAAAGGAGCGAGTCTGAATCAGCACCTGTTGCGATGTCCCAACTGCCGTTACTGTTGTCCTGAGATCAACATTTTGTATGATTGCCGAGGGCCGCTGGGCCAACCGCCTCAGCCAATCAGAGTTTGCAGTGTCATCACAGAGAGCTCTAGCTGTAGTGTTATTGAATTTGTTTGTGAGACAAACGTCATTGCTGTATGTGTATCGGCATAGCTGTCAGAGTAAAAAAAATACATTAATGTATGATAAAGTAGTAATATGTATGATTATGATAGCTTACATGCCATAACAGTGAAGTGTTTGGTGTCAATGTTAAATTGAGATATCATGGTTAGGTTGAGAGGTGGTTAGGTTTAGGTGTGATTTAGAGATTGGCTTGATGATTGGTGTGCTGAAAGTCAGGGAGAGGAGCTGGACAGTTTATCTCATTTTGTTCTTCTTGGTTCAGAAAAAAAGAGACAGAATACAATCTGGCATTTATTACCAAGATAGTCATTTTGATAACTGGAGTCATCCTGATATTAAATGACAGGCCAGGGGTTGGCATCCCTGCTCACAATCCCACTGCTTCACTAGCTGTCAAAATCTGTCCATCAACATATTTTTATGCACATTTTGAAGTGTTGCATAGGAAAAGGTTGATGGTAATGGCAAAATGTAAAATAACGTCAGTTTTGCAAAAAAGTTTTTACATTCGCTTGAGGTGTTTTTTTGCCTTTTTCGAAAAATAGTTAATACACAAAATGGGAAATGGAAACACCCTTGCCGAATAAGTTCTGACATAGCAAACATTTAACTCACATGACTGATCAGCTGTTTCCACCTTTGGTGTCTTCCCGGATATTTCCATAACGCTCCAAAACATGGCAGGGAGCAACAGCGACAATGTGGACTGATGAGGAGACCAAAATATTCCTCGCTCTCATCCATGAAAAAAACATCACAGCCATTTAAGATGGAACACAGCAATGGAAAGCCACCATCTACCAGGAAATACAAAATGAAATGCTCACCAAAGGATTTGACAAGCCCTGGAGCTTTTGTTTTGTTGGTGGTTCGCAATTCTACTTCTTCTACTGTTTATTACAGCCACACTTAATGTAGCCTTTACCACCAACTTCTGATGAAACTACACTTTGCGTAGCCTAGTTTATTTAAATTACCAGTTGATGGAAAAGTTTGCTTAAAATTTGCTTGACAATTAGATGGAAACACAGCAACTGATACAATCATCTAGTTTGAAATCCTCTGTGCCCCACGGTAATGACAACATAGTTATTAACTTACATGGTCAGTTGTCCATGAACCACGAGTCGTGTTGGCAACTTATTGTCAAGCGAAATTTAAGGGAACTTTTGAAATGTCGCAAAAAAGAAAAAAAGAAAAGAACATTTGTTTGGAGCGAATCAACTAGGCTACGCAAAGTGTAGTTTTGTCAGAAGTTGGCAGTATATACTGTATGTTACGTGTGGCTGTCATAATAACAGTTGAAGAAGAAGAGGAACCGGAACCAGAAACAAAACCACCAACAAAACAAAAGCCCCAGGGCTTGTCAAATCCTTTGGTGAGCCTTTCATTTTGTAATTCCTGGTAGATGCTGGCTTGCTTTCCATTGCTGTTTTCCATCTTAAATGGCTGTGATGTTTTTTTCATGGATGAGACTGAGGTATATTTTCATCAGTGATGTGAGTTTATTGTTCGCTTCGTCAGAACATTTAACTCACTTATTCAGCAAAGGTGTTTCCATCTCCCATTTAGCACATAAACTCTTTTTCGGAAAGGCAAAAAAACACCTCAAGCGACGGTATTGCGAAATTGAGGACGTTAGAATTTTGCCGTTTCCATCAACCTTTTTTAATGCAATACTTACAAATACAAAATGTGCAAAAAATATTAATGGTAACACGGCTACTGTTTGGTATGACAAATTGTATTTTGTGAGAATATCTATTTTACTGTGTTTTTTTCTAACAAGGATAGCTGTGGATTGCATACAACATATTGTAGTTATACAATAGCCAATACACACACACACACACACTCACCCATGCACACTTGTACACCGCTAAACACACACACAACATACACATGCATAAAATCAAGCACACAATAGGGCTTACACTCTACACTTACAGTCCACACACCCACTCACATGACAACCACACACACACACACACACACACAGCCACACAGAGAGGAGGATGTGATGCGACACAAGTGATAATTTGAGATGCGACGTGAAGTCCATGTTTGACTGGGTTTGATGTAAAGGTTTAATAAAGGTCAACAAAACATCTCTCTCCATCTTCCTCTAAGCCTTTGCTCTTTAGCACCCCCGTGCTCTTATCTCACCCTGTCTTCCTCACTCGCTTTCTCTCTCTTTCGCTCCGCCTCAGTCTGCCACTCTGTCTCCATTTCTGTCTCCCTCTCCCTCCCTCTCGCACATACATGAAACATTTTCATTTTCAACATCACAATGATTCTGAAGAAAGCCAATGTTTCTGAAGAGATGAGAAATACCGTTTAGCGCCTTCCTCTTCATTGTCCCTATCCACCTTAACCTCTCCCTCTCTACATCCATTTTTATCACCCCCCCCCCCCCCCCCCTATCTTCTTCCTTTTCCCTGCCGACCCCTCATCTTTCCTTTGTTTCATAAACAATTTTACATTCAATCGTTTAGCAGATGCTTTCATACAAAAGGGCCTTACTTACAAGTGAGGCTGAGAACAATCAAAACATTCAATTGTTTGAGGAGAGCGACAAAAAATCCCAAGTGCTTCACCTTTTGTCTCTTTGGTAAAGTATACACACGTCGCCCCACAACAACGCTCCCAGACCATAACATAAACAAATGTTACGAAAAACTAACAGCGCTGTATCAGTTTTTACTACTCGCCAAATGAATGTATGTTGATTCCGATGAAAGGCTGGGAAATGAAAGCCTGTGTTGTTACTGGCGTCGTGGCTGTATGTTTTTAGGGACTGCGTAGGCGTGTGTATAGCATGCAGCAGTTAATACGTACCTGCTCGCTTCTTCACACCCACACACACACACATTTATATGTTTTTTCCACACTCGATTACAGTAGGAGATCACAAACAAATATGTTAACGTGAACACTGTGGGCACAGCAAGCCTGTACAGCTGTGTGTGTGTGTGTGTGTGTGTGTGTGTGCGTGTGTGAGTGTGTGCATGCGTGTTTGTGTTTGTGAGTGTGTGAGTGTGAGTGTGTGAGTGTGTGAGTGTGTGTGTGTGTGTGTGTGTGTGTGTGTGTGTGTGTGTGCGCTACTGGTTAAAACTATACCTTGAGCTATTACTTACAATACAAAATATGAAAATAACCTTTCTGTGTTTTATCTTGAAAACAACAAATGGACCAAGAAAATGAAGCACTCAGGACTGTAGTGATGATTTCCATTCATTGATGACAAAAGATGACGGAAAAAGTGATAGATAAATAAAGTTTATAGGGATTTGAAATTGCTGGGGATTTTCATCTACTTTCACTCTTGATCTTTCTCTTTTAAACACACACACACACACACACACACACACAGCAGAGAACAACAGTAATGTCGTAGCAAACAATTAAAAAATCTCAGAGATTTTTCTCAAAAACCAAAACAAAAAAACACAAAATGTCATTGGCCTACATCAAATGTTCTTCAGGTGTGTGCTGTAAACCCTTGTGTATTCACACACACACACACACACACACACACACACACGTACACACACACAAACACACACACACACACACACACACACACTCATTCATCCACTCACCACCTGCTGGTGCCTGTGCTGTCTACTTATTGTTCATTACAAAAACCACCCCCTCACACACACACAAACACACACACACACACATTCGCACACACACACACACACTCGCACACACACACCTTATCACTGCCATGCATTCACCTCTGTTGTTGCTATGCCTGCAAGGTGCTGTTTGCGGATGATGTAATCGTTGCTAATTCCCCCCACACACACACAAACACACACACACACACACACACACACACACACACACACACCCCGCCACTTTACTGACACTGCCTCTGCCACCCTGATCCATGATGTCATGACGCCAGAGTGGGGCTTGCTTAGTGCCCCCTAGCGGCAGGTGGGGGGGGGGCATGATGGTATGTGTGGGTGGGGAGAGGCAAGGGGGGGGTGTCAAAGTGAGTTATGTCTGTGTCTGCTATGGAGCATACAGGTTGTGGAAGAGAGCTGTGGTTGATGATGCGATGTGTTTTTTAAAGGGGTGACGCTGGCTCCATAGTTGGGCGAAACTTCCTTTTTTTCCCCCCTCTGTCTGTCTGTCTCTGCTCTGTTTTTTTGTTCAGCTTTTTTGTTTGTACATGTCTTTTCGGTAACACTTTACAATAAGGTATGCAAGACGTGGGTAGTTACTGAGGAACGAATGAGTAATGAATGAGTAACGAATGATGAACGACCAGGGCCCTAACTGGGGCCCTAACTGGGGCCCTAACAGGGCCCTAAGTGACAGTTACTCAGTAACTACTGAGGGGTTACTGGTAAACAGACTAGGGGACTACTGTATTCATTAGTGAGTAACTGTCACTTAGGGTGCCCGTTAGGGCCCCAGTTAGGGCCCCAGTTAGGGCCCTCGTTGTTCATCATTCATTACTCAGTAACGAATACAGTAGTCCCCTAGTCTGTTTACCAGTAACTCCTCAGTAGTTACTGAGTAACTGTCACTTAGGGCCCCAGTTAGGGCCCCTGGTCGTTCATCATTCGTTACTCATTCGTTCCTCAGTAACTACCCACGTTTTGTGTCCCTTATTGTAAAGTGTTACCGTCATTTCTCGCGCATCTCACTAGTTTCTTTGTCTCTGGTGATCTCGATGGTCATATGTGTATGAAATGTATAATATTGTCGCCCATATGATATATATATATATATGTATATATATATATATATATATATATATATATATATATATATATATATATTTTATTTTTTATTTTTTTTTTTTTTAATATATAAATACATATGTATTTATTTGGTTCCCAAAACCATGGCTTATTAATGACCTCCAGTAAGAAATTGATATACAGTATATGCATACAAACATCCATCCATCCATCCATATATATACATACAAACTATGTTTTTCAAATCCATGTGAAATACATAACTCACCATCTATTCATTCTCCCACTCTGTGACTCTAAATGTTTTCACTCCAATGAGAATGAATCCCAACTTTTCCAAAAGTAGTATTGCTTGTCATTCTTGCTGAGATGTGTGTGTCTCCCCCCCCCAGCCTGGCCCAGGTACCGGGTGCTGCGTGTGATCGACGTGGGCCAGTACAACCTGGAGATCTCCCACTCGGAGCTGTCCGACGACTCGCTGTATGAGTGCCAGGCCACGGAGGCTGCGCTGCGCTCCCGCAGGGCCAAGCTCAATGTGCTCAGTGAGTGGGAGTTACGCCATACTAGACCCTGCTTGCTGCCCTGGGGGCTACAGTATCCACAATGCACTATTTACATTTACATTTAGGGCATTTAGCAGATGCTTTCGTCCAAAGCGACTTACAATAAGTTCATTTGTCAGTAGAACTGGTACTATTTTACTCAAATCTTGAAAAGACAATGGCTGTGTTTTAATAGGTCGACTTGTAATCGTATAGTGCACTATTTAGGGTGTCATCGTTTTGTAGTGTTGTCCGAGATGTGAGTAGATTAGATGTATGAATCTGGTTCACTACTTAATATAATGCACCGTTAAACTGATGCACACTTATCTTCACACTAAATCTATGATGCACATATCTTTATGCAAATGAGCTGTCACAGGGTGTCCTCTGACACACACCGATACACGTTACGTCATGTCCACATAATTAATGTCATGTAATTAATGTATGTATTCTCTAAATAGTGCGCTATGTAGTGTTCACTATATAGGGAATAGGGAATGAGGGCGCAAGTGAGCCAAATTGAACTCAGCCAATGTGAAATGTGTGGCATTTCAAGCTTACTTCCGTAACACAGCGTATTTGTAAGGAAGTAAAACTTTGTTGCAAGCTTTATATGAGGGGGAGAGGGATTCATATTCAATCATATTATTATGTTTATTCTGTATTATATATTATATACATTATGAAATGTTGAGCCTGCCAGTGCAGACCACTTAACTCACAGCATTGCTTCCGCTGTAGAGGCAGACGATACATTGATCACATTTTGGATATAAAATAATGACTAAAGCTTAAACGCATCACCTGACCTTTAAGCTGAGCTGGAGCCTTTCCCAGTGTGTCACCTACCCCCGTGTGGAGGCTACCCCCGTGTGTCACCTACCCCCGTGTGGAGGCTACCCCCGTGTGTCACCTACCCCCGTGTGTCACCTACCCCCGTGTGGAGGCTATCTCCTGGGTGATGAGTCACCACAATGGGACCAAAAATATACTGGTCCTAGTAGGGCTGTCCCCTAATAGTCGACCAACCCTTCGTCGATGGACAGAGGCTTAGTCGAATAAGTTTTCATTAGTCGCGCAAAAAGTAAAACATAAAAATTACACAAGCATCGCAACCGAATACATCCGTGGTTGCAACAAGCCGTGATTTAACTAATCGCTGCAGAAATATTGACCAAACGATGGCTCGATAGAGAGGAGTGCTGCTGCCCGACCGTCTCCTCAGTAGACCTACACCTGGGCAGGTATAGGCCTACACCTATACCTGGGTAGGTACACACCACTAGACACACTAATGAAGGACTAATACCGGTGATCGCGTCTTTAGTTCCCTGTGTCTGATCGCTGTAATTCGGAGCATGAATATCTGTTGAATATCTAATATCTTTCTAACTTTAAAAAACAATGCGATAGTCGCACATCCCTCGTAACTACGCCCGCGAAGGTGAACCCTCCCGGACACCGCTATTAACATGAACCGCTCCGCCGAAAAAGTGCCACACATCCACACGCACCGGACACGAAAATACGACCATTTTTCCATTTGCTTGCTTTTAAATAAAGTTGTGTGCAGTTATACGGTGTATAAATAAGATTATCAAAAGTGTTCAATGTCTCCTTCCTGGTTGTTCAAACAACCTTCAGAAGAACCGCTTGGTCCATGCCGTTAATAGGCGGCCCGCTTTGTGCGTGTGCTTATAAAAATGATATTTTAAAGGCTGAATATTATGGTATTGTATTATCTGTAAAGCAGCACAAGGTTAACAGTGTTTCTGTTATAACACTATCGCTCTGCAACTCAAAACACTTTCTGATGCCCCCAAAAATTAATTGAAATAATGACATTAAATTATTATTAGTCGACTATCGGCTTGAAAATGGCGACTAAGAGTCGAAAATCTTTAGTCGGGGGCAGCCCTAGGTCCTAGACATACTGGTGGTCATGGCTGTCAGACTGCAACAGAGACCATAAGCAATGATAAATGGCATGAGGCCATTAACATTAACACCACATATGTGCAATCTTATACTGTGGTCAGCATCCATTCAAAACGTTGAAGGGACACAAAAAGTATGAAGGTTACATTGATTTTCAATTGTGTGTGTGTGTGTGCTCCAGTCCCCCCTGAGGACCCGGTGGTGGAGGGGTCCCCAGAGCTCCTCCTGATGGCGGGGACGCAGCACAACCTGACCTGCGTGACCCGGGGGGCCAAGCCCGCCGCACACATCCAGTGGACCCGGGACGGGGTGCTTCTGGAGGGGCCACACCAGTCTACCGTACGTCACACACACACACCCATAGACATATATACATAGACGCCACATTGACTGCTCGTTGCTGCGATACATCAATGTGGCCGCCATATTGGGGGCAAGACTGGCCTGTAAACAAACACAAGTAAATGGGGTGCTGCGGTTTTTCTGGATAAAAGGCACTATAACACTTACATTTCTCAAATAAAAAAAAAATACAATAATTTGTACTCCACGTAGATCATTAACCCTGTATTTCTTTACAGGCCAGTCTTGCCCTCTCCAATACGGCGGCCACGTTGACATACAATCCAAAGACCAATGCGTCTGTGTCTGTACACAGACCCATATACACACATACACATCATGCACCCTTGCATACTAACTGACACAGATATGGTCGTGTCCAGTGGTGTAAACTACCGGCTACCGAAGACAACCACTGTGGCCATATTACAGCAAATGTTAACCTCTGTAGGGATTAAAGAATCCACTTACATTACCTTAATGTGTGCCTTGTGTTTGTTTCTTTGTACTTTTTTACTTTCAATACTTCATTTTAATGATTTTTACTCAAGTGATTTTCTTACTGATAAGTGAGTGAGTGTGTACCATCACTTTCCACTAAGATATCTGTACTTTTACTCAAGTATGACTTTCTAGTACTACACCACTGGTCCAGTGTATCTCAACTGGTGGAGCAAGGCACCAATACTGCCAGGGTTAGGGGTTCCATTCTCACTCTGGCCACCCATGCTAAGAACTTACACACTCACCGTATTGTAAGACATTTTGGATAAAGCATCCAACAAATGGTGCATTTTTTACAATATATTTTTATTTACACACACACATAAGAAGGCCCGGCGCTAGGTAAATTGGCACCCTAGGCGAGATTGTTGAGCGGGGGGGGGGGGGGGGGGGGGGGGGGTGCTAGCGCGCGATTGTCAACGGGGGGGGGGGGCGGGGGGTGCTAGCGCGCGATTGTCAACGGGGGGGGGGGGGCGGGGGTGCTAGCGCGCGATTGTCAACGGGGGGGGGGGGGCGGGGGTGCTAGCGCGCGATTGTCAACGGGGGGGGGGGGGGGTGCAGCCGCGCGATTGTCAACGGGGGGGGGGGGGGGGGTGCAGCCGCGCGATTGTTAACGGGGGGGGGGGGGGGCATCGGACCTACGACCTACGGGCGCCCCAGTTGTGCATGGCGGCGCCCCTCCATCACATGGCGCCCTAGGCGACCGCCTATGTCGCCTATGCCTAGCGCCGGCCCTGCACATAAGATCGACATTCACGCATTACACAGTTTGACACACACACTCTCAAACGCCCACACTTACACTCACCTACAGTGGGAACATGCATCAAATGAATACAGGCCCCTGAGCAAATGGGTCTGTATTAATGTATTACTCACACAATCATTACAAATAGTGAGAGATATGACACATGCACATCATACTAACCTAGATTTACAAAAACAGGTTTGTACAACAGTTTTTTCATATGGTGTTTGACCTTTATCCGCACACAGGAGGTGCTAGCTGACAGGAAGAGGGTGACCACCCGCAGCTACCTGCCCATCTCGCCGGTGGACACCGACACGGGACGCAACTTCACCTGCGTGGCCACCAACCCCGCCGTGCCACTGGGGAAAAGGGCCACCGTCATGCTCAACGTCCACCGTAAGCGTGTCCACTTAGAGGACGCAGAAACACAAGAGGACGGTTTTAGAGGGATATATGTGTCTGTATTTTGCTTCGCTAGCCTGCTGTGTTAATAAAAGTCCTCTTAGATCAGACACGTGATAATGCAGTTAAACAACACGGAAAAACAGAGAAAAAACAATTTATGTCAAATATGCACCGGTGGGAAAAGGAAGACAGATTTTGATTGGACCTCATCAAGTAAAGACAAGCTGATGCTCCTTTTTTTTAAACTCAAATCATCAATGTATTTTTATGTTGTTTTTTTCATCAATGTATTTTTTCATGAATGTCATGAATATATATCATGAATATACATAGAATACGCAATAGAAAGACACAGGAGAATAACACATAAAACATTGGTTCTACCCTTAATTTGGCAGATTGGTCACTTGTGTGGTTAATCAGTCTACTAATTAACTGCCTCTCTTTTCTAGTTTACAGTTATTAGTAGAGCATAGTAGTATTGGAGTCATACCACAGTGAACACTGCATTATGTGTGCTGTTACATTGTGGTTGCATTGTTCTCCATTTGAATTGAGATTACTTTGGTTCAGTGCTGTGATCTCACCCCTCTTTCTTTGTGTGTGTGTGTGTGTGTGTCTTGGCATGTCTCGGTGTACAGACCCGCCCACGGTGACCCTGTCTATCGAGCCTCGCTCTGTCTTGGAGGGCGAGAGGGTGACGTTCACCTGCCAGGCCACTGCCAACCCTCCCATTATGGGCTACAGGTCCGTACACCCCCATCTTAAGCTGGGTTCACAGTTCTGCGTCGCACAGTCCACCTGCTAGGATCCATGTCGGGACTCAGAGATACGACACAGATCTTTGCAGAGCTGCCTGCATCTATACTTGTACAATTACCATAAATGCAAGCATTATCGACAGTAGAAAAATGAGGGAATGGTCGTGAGTTAATCAAGCTACTTCCCGGAACTGGGAAATGACTTGGAGTGGTCTTCAACCATCTCCTTAGACATTATTGCCAGTATATGCAACATTGTTGAAACTAGATATTATTGGCCAATGACCATTATACGCAGTGGTTAAATTGGGCCGGGGCTAGCCGGGGCTCAGCCCCGGCACATAGCCTAAGCCTGCCTGCAGTCAGTTGCGTACTGGAAATGTCACATCAAATTTGATGAAAGTAATGCTTTGGATGAAAGTAATGCTTTTGAAAATATGATATTTCCGACAATAAATGAACGTTGTTTTTCAAATGGAATTTCTATTTGGCTCAGCGGAGCTGAGATGAGAACAATCGGAACACGAGTAGCCGACTATTCTTGTTCAGCTGCTTCTCATTGTCAGTCGACCGCACCGCATGCATTCCGAACGCAAGTGCACAACATTGGCTACCAAGAAAAGGCAACCAGAACGACAGAACCTTCATCCAATGAATTTATCCCCACCAAATCTTCTCAGCTGTTGCTACTGTCATATACTGCACTGTCTCTTCTGTATGATTTACTAATGAAGTATCTCACTTTTCTTGACCTTTTTCACATGTGACACATTATGTTTGTCACATTGCATGGGTCACTTCTTATATCTTCATAACAAGGTTATAATGTGTAATCAAGTGATGGCTGATTAACAGTAGCCTAATGTAAATGCTACATGCCCTAATACCTGTTGATGCTAATACAATGCACAGTATAGGCGCTAAACCTTGCAGTTTTGCACATATCATGTAAGACTCAATTTCTCCATTTCTTTGCACAAAACCCTCCAGAAAGTGCCATTTAATGGTTTATTTTTCAAAATTTTCTCCCGGGGGGGCATACCCCCGGACCCCCCTAGGTAGAGCCCCCCCACATAACAAATCACAATTTAACCGCTGATTATACGTAAAAGAGTCTTAAGGGTCTAGTGACCAATGGGTCTTATGTGTACACATGTAGGGGACAACATGGTAGTCCAAGTGAAGAAGCTAACAACGCTACAATGCGGACATCTTTTCTATACGTAACGCATATTACACGAGATACCACACATTCCTTTATAGTTTAGGACTTTCATTGTTTTTGCCTGCCTGGGGTTTTATGCGTGGGGAGGACGCGTATCATCAATCGTGGCGGGAAGGAGAATCGTTGATTCATCATTCCCAACATATGGTCCCAGACAGTTCTCTGACCGTACGCATTTTACACTGCAAGCAGATGTTGTGGAAGAGAATCCCCTGGTGGGAACTCTCTGCCATTCCTGTACTCAGCCTTGTCTCCTACCTCCTCACGCAACTCCCCCCCCACACACACACACACACACACCTCTACCACTCCCCTCTCCATAATACACACACACACACACACATACACATGCCAGGGTTTTTGAACCGTAAAACCTGAGGATTGGAAGTCAAATGCTGGTATGGTTTTGCGGTGAGAAGTGTTGTTAAGCGTTGGGAGAGGGGAGGTTTCCACTGCGGCACACTATGTTCCCCACTTTACATACTGTACTGTATATCCTCCGGCTGTCATTAATAATTACATTTAAACCACACAGCGCCCGAGGTATATTCAATAGCCTAACTTCATTTGAATACATTATAGCTCCTGCCTGGTTTAAAAATAGTGTCAGCTGTGTGTTTATGAGGCCCATTTTATATCCTATGTCCTCATATACTTTGTGTGTGTGTGTGTGTGTGCTTACGTGTGTGTGTGTGTGTGCTTACGTGTGTGTGTGTGTGTGTGTGTGCATCTTTGTCTGTGTGTGTCCAGGTGGGCTAAAGGTGGGGTGCTGCTGGAGGGCGCCAGGGAGAGTGTGTTTACGACCACAGCGGACCACTCCTTCTTCACAGAGCCTGTTTCCTGTCAGGTGTTCAATGCCGTGGGCAGCACCAACGTCAGCATCCTGGTGGACGTGCACTGTGAGTGTCAACAATAGACTGGAGGAAATATGGACGCAGCATCCGGGACTTAGTACTTTGAGGGTGTAGAGTTGCCTCCTACAGGGTGTCCCCCGTATATATTTTTTTGTTTTGCAAGCAAGCAGCAGAAACGATCCATATTGAGCGGGACTTGAATGGTCACTTCGTAAAAGTTTATGGCCAAAGCTCATTAATAAGCAATCCTTAATAACTTTTTAATGAAAGATAACTGTCAACCACTCGCAAAATACATAATATGAAGATTACTAGCCACTGAGCTCCACTATAGCCACTACAGACCAACCAGTGGTACACGTACCCTAGGGGGTATAGTATGGTATTAGTTCAAAGGAAAATATTTCTGGTTTGGTAAGGTGTCGATAAAGGGGTGCTTGGGCCTACTAATGGAGCTATGGAGGTACATTCGAAAAAACAAAACACTGCTATAGACCAAGCGGCACGCCCAATATCATTGTTAGCTAACTAGCTAGTTTGCAACCTTAACAAAAGATGTGTGGTAATATCATATTTTTTCTTATTAACACTGAAATGTTGGAGAAGGTATCAAATGTTGGGGTCTTTCTTGTCTGTCCCTCTCTGTTTATATAAACTCAATCTCGGAAGACTTCCTCTTCCATGCGCCGGTCATTGTTTACTGTCCGATTAGCAACTTGAAACGCATGAATGGATTTAAGAGATGACGTCTATGACAGGATTGTTTCACAAGTCGCCTTTCCACAAGTAGCTAATAAAAAGCTAAAACGTCAGACGATAGCTGATGGGTTCCCAGATTGCATTTCGGCCGATGCGTTGCGCCTCTTTTGATCTCCACACAGACTGTTTACCCGGATGCGACCAAAGCCCACTCAAACGTGATTGGTCAATCCGATACCAAAATATTGTCCCTTTGCCTACAGATTCTGCATTCATATGCAGATATATGTTTATAGAGATTAATATAAACTCATATGCTCTCCATTTTTTCTCTTGCACTTTTCCTTGTTCTTTCCAGCCTATACTCTTCTTGTGCCCTTTGTTCTCAATATCTCCTCCTCTCTCTGTCTTTAATACAAATACACTATCTCACCGCTTACCTTTCTCTGGCTGTCTTTACCCTGTCTTTTTCCTCTCGTTATCTTACTCCCCTCTCTCTCTCTCCCTCTCCCTCTCCCTCTCTCTCTCTCTCTCTCTCTCTCTCCATTTATTTCATCATCATCGATGTCTCTCTCCCTATCACACCCATTAGTTGGTCCCATTCTGGTGGTGGAGCCCAGGCCAGTCACAGTGGACGTGGACTCTGACGTTACTCTGAACTGCAAGTGGTCCGGAAACCCTCCACTGACACTCACCTGGACTAAGAAGGGTTCCAGCATGGTGAGTAACAACAACAACAACAACAACAACAACAACAACAACAACAACAACAACAACACTGTTGAAAACACAGAGGCTTAAACACTGTATGTTACGCTAGTGAGGCTTAGCCCTGCTACGTCATGTCAGTTTGATTTGTATAGCCCTTAATCACAGTTACCGGCCACATTGTAGGTCACATTTTACGGCTATTTCCCCCTGCAATAGGTGCTAAATTGGGCAGACATATTGCTAGTCTGGTTATTTGGCACACTAAAAGAGTGATCAAGGTCTTCATTTCTAGGCAGTTGCCGATAGTTCATAGTTCATAGTTCATAGCTCCATATGGTCAGTGTAGAGGTGGAGGCTAGCTAGTAAACGGGTAGCTGTCAGATCAGATGTGGTGGCCATTTACTGCTAATATCACATGAGGAACCACAGAGGAAGATTTCCACTCCGGATCCCCTGCTTAGGGCTCCTTTAAACATCTCTAAACACTCATTTAAAAAACTGAATTATTGTTTTAATTTAAAAGTCTGAATTATTGTTTTCAATTTGAAGACAAACGGGTGTGGGATTTAATTCCACCAAACACGGCCACCTGCTAAACTCGCCAATTAGATCCCTCCATCTGGGGTGTGCGTGTGTGTGTGCTAATCTGTCCATTTGGTTTCTATAACAAATTAATTGGCTATGGAGTTTAATGGTACAGGAAATTAACGGCACCTCACGAAATGTAGGCGCTGATAAAAAGTGACGATGTGTTTTTGAACAGCGCTTGTATTGCTTTGAGAGGAATGTGAGAGAGAACTGCTTCTATGGTAAAGAGTCATCCGTAGAAATCAGCACTTGATAAAAACAAAACAGAGGGCATTCTCCAAGAGCCAAACTATATATATATATATATATACTACCTAAACCTTTCCTTAGCAGCATAAAGCACCGGCTGGATTGACACCACAGCCCTGTGTTGCGCATCTTTAATTCATGCTGAACGAGTTAAGAGAAAGGCTTGGGGAAAAACTAATGGTGCCTGCAGAGAAAATCAACATGTTTTATGAATTAAAGATGGCTCTCGCTGGTCTCTGCTCAGCTCCATACCTATCCTCTCCTGTTCTCGCTTCACCTCTCCTCTCGTCCTGTTTCCACCTGTTTAATAATCTAACCGAAGTGGTGTGGTCTGGGTGCTGTGTGTGTGTGTGTGTGTGTGTGTGCGTGTGTGCGTGTGTGTGTTTGAGAGTAAATGTATGTGTGTGTGCGTGTGTGTTTGTGTGTGTGTGTTTTTGTGAGACTGTGTGTGTGTGTGTGTGTGTGTCTGGATGCGTGTGTGTGTGTGTGTGTGTGTGTGTTTGAGAGTAAATGTATGTATGTGTGTGTGTGTGTGTGTGTGTGTGTGTGTGTCTGGATGCGTGTCTATGTGTGTCCAGGTACTGAGCAACAACAACCAGCTCTACCTGAAGTCTGTGAGCCAGGCGGACGCCGGCCCGTACGTGTGCAAGGCCATCGTCCCCCGCATCGGGGTGGGGGAGACCGAGGTCACGCTCACCGTCAACGGTCAGTTCCTGCACCCGGCCAACCCCTACCACCCGCCAGCCGCCCTGTTTAGCTCCACCCCCCCGCCACTTTCTCCTTCCCCCAAGAAAACACACAGTAGCATGTGCTGACCCACACAACTTCATACAATATATATAGTCAATATTTTATTACATGTTTTAATTTCAGATTGATACCTCTCTACGCCCTTGTTATAATAATAATAATAATAATAATGATAACAATAATAATCATAATAACCATAATCATAATAATCATAATAGTAGAAGTAGTTAAAAAGTATAATATTAATGTCATGTAATATAAACATTTATGTAATATTAATTATTCATATTTATGAATATTGATGTTAGTGGGTTATGGATGATGCTGCTGTTGCTAATATGTATTCCATTCATGACCAATACATTTTATTCAGCATTTAACCCTTTTCATTTACCATTCTTGCTTTTTCCAAATGGATCTAATCTTGTGCCACGTCGATTCCTGAAAATCGCACGACTACACAATTATTACGGTGGATTTCACTTAAAAACTTTGATGCGATGTGAAATCCACGTTTAGGTCATTTTGATTCAATGGTTCCATAAAGGTCAGCCCACCGTGTTCTCTCTCTTTCTGTCTCTCTGTCTGTCTCTCTGTCTCGCTCTCTCTCTCGCTGACCTTTCCCTCGTACCCCCCAGGCCCACCCATCATCTCCAGCGATACGGTCCAGTATGCAGTCCGGGGGGAGAGAGGGGAGATCAAGTGCTACATCGCTAGCACTCCTCCCCCGGACAAGATAGTGAGTACCTTGCCCTTCCTCTTATCTACACCTACAGAGGCCACTTTTCACGTCAGTTACTCCAGTTTGTTTTATATTCATTTATGGTTCCAAAAGCCTGCATTTATCCGCTGTGGCATCACCCACTTCAACCCCATTTCACCCATAGAGAGCTAGCATACAGTGGCTAGCGTGTTTGACTCTCAGAAGAAAAGGGTTCGGTTTGATCCCCATGTCCGCAGCTTCCCTGTAGTAGGTATCCTTGAGCAAGACTAGCCCTAACCCCTACCTGCTCACTGATTATCTAAATTCACTGTAAGATGCTTTGGATGAAAGCGTTGAAATGACTACATTTATTTTGGTTTGAATTACATTTGCATCGTTGTTTTTTTTAAATGCACATTCATTTTCATTTGATGGGATGCTTTGGACACATCACCCAGCTGTCTCACATGCACATGCATCTTTACACTTTAAAGGTGTTGGGCTTCTTGATAAAATATAAATCATGAAATTTCATGAAATTATCAAAAGCGAATATGATTTTCTCTGTTTGGCACAAACACGCTTAACTCTTCACAATGGGAATGTAATGAGCCAGAAGTGTCTGTTTTGTTAAAGGTCGGTGAAATGTTCCATAAATGAATATGTTTTTAAACCACATGAAATCGAGAAAATTCATTGTGCGATCCAGGACTCTGGAATATAGTGTGTGTGTGAAAGAGAGAGAGATAGAAAGAGAGAGAGGGAGAGAGAGAGAGAGAGAGAGAGAGAGAGAGAGAGAGTGCTGATGACAATATGGGATTAAAAGAAAAGAGCAGGAGTGGGAGGGTGGGAAGAGGAGAGAAAAATTGAGCAAGTGATGAAGGGGAGAGTAAAACTGTACCTTTCAGTGTCAATTATCTAATTGTAGACAGCCGACATGACAGAAATCTGAGCTTTTAGGAGGCGTACACACACACACACACACACACATATACACACACACACACACACACACACACTGCTCAGATCATATGATGTGATTTGACGGTATATTCTCCGCTTGATGCAGATACACACTCATACTCATAAAATATGAAGCAAGGTACAACTCTCTCTAAGTGATGTGTGTGTGTGTGTGTGTGTGTGTGTGTGTGTGTGTGTGTGTGTGTGTGTGTGTGTGTGTGTGTGTGTGTGTGTGTGTGTGTGTGTGTGAAAGCACATGCTTTTTTTACTCAAACAGAAAAGAATAGGATTGGAAATTGGAAATTTGAATTTGACATTTTTTCTTCATCTTTTATGCTCAATGAGAGGCATCTGGTGTCTTTTTCAATCCGATCTTTTCTGCACATAGTAGCATAATGAGTCAAATCTATTAGCATTTGCTGTGCGTACTCTTAGGAAAAACTAGTTTAGCATACTCTACACTACAGTTCAGGCTCTAGCTCGTCTCGTACCCCTTCTTGACTTCAACATCTGTTCAGCCTTACCTTCTCTGTTTGTGTTCTGTGTGTGTGTGTGTTTTCATATTGAATGGTCTAAGACTAGAGATTGGTTAGTGGATAGTTGTGGGCGGCACTATGGTTAAAAATATCATCTATAAAATATAATTTCATTACTATATTATATGGATTGCATGATATTATCTGATAGAAAAAAACATATTGTTGATTAAAGTTAATCACACTCAAAAAGTTATTCACAAACAGACTCACCGCTGTCTACGTGATGCAACATCTGGTAATGGACCTAAAGCAAAAGTTCAATCAGGAGACGACGACACTCCCCTTCTAGTTCTCGTTGCTCTATGTCTAGGTTTTAATGCCCACACTGTCATTGCAAGCCCCTCCCCTTCTCAACCAATGAGGACCTCATGCAATAACAGGAGAACAATTGCGTGCCAATGCAAAGCGTATATATACACATCTGTCATTCATTCCTGTCTCTGTTCTTTTCATTGCGATTCGTTGCAGATGTTAGCAAGCGTCAAAGCTTGTCATTATTCAGCTTATTCATGGCCGCAAGCATGTCAGATCCGATCCCTTTCTTCGAGGTTCCTGATACGTTGAACCGACTTTACTTCCTCTGTTCTGAGGACTAGGAGCACCCGCGTCACTGCACCACTAAACCCTGCAACCTGCACCCGTATCAACACCTCAGCTAAACCCTGCAACCTACACCCAAACCAACATCTCAGCTAAACCCTGCATCCTGCACCCGAAATAACATCGCAGCTAACCCATCACTGGGCTTCATTATCACAACTCAAAGAGCTCCAATCCTCATCAACACCAACACTTATACCCCAGCGCTTAAGCAGAGGGAACCTTTCACGTTGCTGCCTCACCTGCCCATCCGAGTGCAGAAAGGGACAGGAGAACCCTTCAATTCTAGCCTGCTCCTTTCGAGATTTCAGCCGTGGGAGGGCTGGCTCTCGCCGGCAGCTACTTCAGCAGCTCCATCCACCACAGCGGACCTTCAGGTCTTCAAATCAACATCCCACCTATCTTACCCCACTCATCATCTCATCGCCCCCGCTGTCCAGCTGCCCCTTCCCCAGCTCCCTGTCTCCCATATTCTCCCTAATTCTGAAATCACCAGGTTATGATAAATGCTTCTGGCAAAGATGACTGCATTTTATCTACTGACCCCGCTTGGTCAGGGATTTGCTGGAGGGGAGTGCTACAGGTAGCCTACCTGGCGCATAGGTGACTTGTTTAATACGGGAAGGTATTAACAGTATCAGTTTTTCAGCAAGCGACCACACGCAGCACTTGGGTCAACACCCGCCTGGACTGGTCCGTTGGACCAAGATGCCAAGCAGTTCACGCATCAAATGCGGGGATATGGTCACAATTGCACTCTATACTAGTTGTTTACTTTGGGGATTGTTTTATGTATTTTCTTTTGGAGTATGTTGGCAGTGGTAGTTAAGTTGTTGCAATATTGTAACGTTACTGTGAATGATGGTGCATTTATCAGCTTTTGCTGCTGTTAATGGAGAAATAGCCCTAGATTTGAAGCATTCAGGCCAGGGTGTTCTGCTTCCCAGCATGCGGAGTCGGCATACTTTATATCATCATCCTGAGTACTAATGCTTCTTAATTATTTTGTTGTTTATTAGTTTAGGTGTCATGTTTTTTGTGTTTAGGTTTTGAGGTAGATGGATCATAGCCTAGTATTTGGACAGGCTATAGGGGTTGTATTCTAGCATCTGAGTCTCTGTGTATTGCCAGTAGAAGTCTGGCTCTGAGAAATGCTCTTCCAGGTTCGCCACATCATACAGGCATCTGATAAATAAATAAATAAATAACAATAATACATAAAATAAATAATAAAATAATAGTAATTAAATATATAACTATCAGATGAGCAAGATGGCAGTTTTCTTTCTGCCGATGTTTCACAAGGCAGCTGTTTATCTCCAGCCTGCTCGACGTGGTATCCTCGACTAACCTGCACACTGCAGTCACTGATGACAGGTGAAGCTCCCACTAAACTTCTGGTCCCGTTCTTAGCAACAAATGGCCTCATCCTTCTATTACAAAATTGTGTTATCTTCTTCACACTTAACTTTAAAGATTCTGCTCAATCTGTAGGTTTTTAAAAACATGTTTTAAAGATGATATACATTAACATTTAGGGCATTTAGCAGACGCTTTTGTCCAAAGCGACTTACAGTAATTACATTTGTCAGAAGAAAGTGCAACATTATATCGCTATCGGTACAGTAAGCATTTCACAAGAACAAGTTTCAAGCATGCCCAATTGCTAAGTTAACCCATTGCTAGTATACAACAGAGATAAGTGCTAAGTACAAACATACAATAAGAGCATTGTGGGTGATATTAAGGGTTAGGGTTTTTCGCCGATGAGCATTGTGGGTAATATTAAGGGTTAGGGTTAGGGTTAGGGTTAGTTAGGGTTGGTTAGGGTTAGGGTTAGGGTTAGGGTAAAGAAGTAGAGGTTTTCATATCCTGTCTTCAAAACAAAAGCATTGTCACTGTCTCTAAGCTTTTATTTTGTAATCAGCCGGAAATGAGTTTACTTCATACCGTTGCTAGCATGACAGTTGTATAGCAATGTCGGAAGCAAATTTTAAATTAGGCTATATTTGGACAAATTGACTACGTATTTGGGATCTACGTTGTTACTTTCTCGCCTGAAATGTTTTTAAAACTTAATAAAGTGACATATTAACGGTCGTACAACGAAAAGTGGAGTCAGCTTTTTAGGGCCGGAGGTTACGCTAAACGTAACAATGAGTCATAAATTCGGGTGCATTCAAAACGACAACAGTGAGCGTATGAGTTGGAGGACAGTCTGGGATATACTGTATGGTGATGCATGACTGGCGGTCCCGCATGTCATCCTGCATCAACTGCTGCTGAGGTTGAATACTGTAGCAGGTCTCTTCCATTCTGATACTAGACTCTCTTGCGCAGCCTTCGAAAAGGCTATCGTCTGTACATAGATGTGCTCTCGAGTGTTACTGCTTATATTTGTTGGCTGGTTGGCTTAACTGTTCCCCCTGCCCACTCCCCTGCAGGTGTGGGCGTGGAAGGAAAACGTGTGGGAGAAGGAGAAGGGCACGCTGATGGAGCGCTACACGGTGGAGCAGAGCAAGCCCCCGTCGCACGGCGGCGCGGTCCTGTCCACGCTGACCATCAACAACGTGATGGAGTCAGACTTCCACTCGCCCTACAACTGCACCGCCTGGAACTCCTTCGGCCCCGGCACCATGATCATCACCCTGGAGGAGTCGGGTAGGTGGGGAAGGGGGGGAGGAGGAGAGAGAGATGGTCTTTGTAAAATATAATAGAAGGGATTTCCGTCGCAAAAACTCCTAAAACGCCCAACCATTCTGAAAAGATGTTCCCATCTTCCTGTTCTTCTCCCAAAAAAACAGCTGGAAACCACTTTTACTAATTGGGGAGTCTCCGCCCCTTTTTCCACCTTGACTCAGGCCTTCCCCTGAAATCAGTGTCAGTGCTTTCCCTATCATGTGACTTCTACCAATGCCTGCTATTACCTATCCTGAGAGAGAGAGAGAGAGAGAGAGAGAGAGAGAGAGAGAGAGAGAGAGAGAGAGAGAGAGAGAGAGTGAGAGAGAGAGAGAGAGAGAGAGAGAGAGAGAGAGAGAGAGAGAGAGAGAGACCCAATCCCCACTGTCCCTTATGATGTCGTATTATGCATTTGTAACAGCTTTCAGATGTTATCTCCGATTAGAATTTAGATGACAGTTGCAATTCATTATCATTAATTCATCATTTAATTAAGGAGAATTTGTGATTAATTCATTTTTTGGCAGTTTTTTTTTGTTGTTGCTCTGGTTCGGGAATCAATTTAATTTGGGACCTAGGAATGGGAAATTTGTATTGAATCTTTCCTTCTTAATACCTTTTATATATAATGGTAAAATTGTCTGTACTGTCGATAACTGACTATTATTTTACCTCAACTCCGACTCTGTATTCATTATCTACACTTCCTCTGCTGCAAAGTGAGTCTGTGTCAGACTTGCACCTTCCCACACTAAGAGGGAGGGAGGTGTGGGGGGGGTGGGTGTGGGGGGGGGAGGTAGGGCTGAGTATGCCGGATGCAGGCTCAGAGGGAGGAGGAGAGAGGAGTGAGTCGTCCCAGCTTCTTCCACTCATTAGTCGGATACCTCTGGTTGGGTCGCTTATCTGCAGTACACACACCCAGCAGGACTCTCAACCACTACCCCTAACAAAGAGTGTGTGTGTGCGTGTGTGTGTGTTATTGCAGATATGGTGCCGGTGGGTATTATAGCCGGAGGAACCGTGGGCTCCTCCATCCTGCTGATCATGATCCTCGTGGCCCTCGCCTTCTTCCTCTATCGCCAACGCAAAGGCAGTGAGTAGCACTCTATCACTGGCTGTATGTGTGTGTGTGTGTGCGCGTGTGTGTGTGTGCATGCGTGCGTTTGTGCGTGCGTGTGTGTGTTGGTATATGAATATGCACTTTGTGCAAATCTATACATTGGGAATAAATGTGTTGTTGTGCACTTGTGTGTTCATTTAAATACAAGTGTGTATGTGTGTGTGTGTGCATCCATTGGTTTTGCTTTCATCCCCTCTCTGTCATGCTGCCATTAGCCGTCAGAATGAAATGTATACCAGCCCGCAAAGCTTTTTATTCAAATTAGATTAATGAATATTCATTCAGGATGGCAAACTGCCTTTAAACGCCCACTGTAAGTATCTCATTTACCTTCTGTCTACGTTGAGTTATATGCGTTCCTATACACCGTGTCCTACGTATACTGGAATTCATAATATCACAGGCCGGAAGATATCAGGCAGTATTAAATGACCATAAAAGTATGGATAAACAGGAACTAAAATGGGAAATTCCTATGGTGTGTATCCTTTATATATATTATTATGACATGATAGACCATGTTTATTGCTATGGTCGGGGGTGTTTCGGTGAGTGTCTGTCAACATAAAACGTTGTTCCCTGAAGAGCTGCGTTTGGATTACATGTTTGGGATTGGTATGCGTTAGTCTGATCAAGTTACATAATGAGAAGCTTGATAGCTGATGACTTACACCATAACCTATTCACTCTCGGATACAAACACACATTGTTTCAAGCAACATGTTACCATCAAATGAGGTCCTACGTGTTAACTATATGAAGGGAAGAGGAATGTTAATGAATAGCTTTTCAACTGAAAAAAGCCTCACCACAGCCGTCTGTTTTCCGTTTGCTTTTTATCCACTTCCAGGTCGCCGCGGGGTCACCTTAGGGAAGCCCGACATCAAGGTGGAGACAGTTAACAAGGAGACCCACAGTCTGGAGGAGGAGGCCGACACTGTCTCCACGGCAACCCGCATGGTCAAGGCCATGTACTCTGTGAGTAGACACTGTTGGGAGTCACCTTGGGAAGTCTGGGGAAGTCTTGGCAATGGGTGGAGTCTGAAAACACACACACACACAGCCTAGCATGTAGCATGCTAGCCTATTATAGCTATAGCCTAAGCACTGAAAACAGACTTGGCACCACAGAGAGTGTCCATACATACACACCAAAGCATGCACATAGATTTATGCACACAGTACAAAATGCATTCAAACTTACATGCAGAGACAATAGCACAGCACATAGCACAGAAAAACACCATCCACAATAGCATGTAATAAACACATCCATGCGAAACACACACATAAAACACATTTCACACAAAAGCACAGTGGTTTGAGGGGTAGAAGACCTACGCCTTTGAGGCGAGCAGGTCATTTGCAATGGTGGAGAAAATCTGGGATTCAGAAGACATAAGTGTGCCAGAGCTGTGTGCTCCGCTGGTGCAGTGAAGCAACTGATTAGCCGTGCCCCTGGGTTCGGCTAATTGGTAAATACAGATGAATGACTCAAAATACTGGAATTACCACCTCCGGTCATTTATTGATTTGCTGCCGGGCTACTGCCCTCGGAGGCCCTAGTGGCTGCGCAGGCACACTGCACCCTGGGAGCAGCAGACCAGAGCAAGCTGCTGGTTGCAGCAAGACACAACAACACAGGACACAGATGCTCTGAGACAGACAGATGGGCAGAAGGACAGACAAACAGACGGATGGACAGACTACTGTCCAAGCGCTAACCCTTTTTTCCCCCCCATCTTCTGTTATTTCAGCCATTTATTTATGGCTGAAAAAGAAAAAGAAAAAAACCTGAACATGTTTTCCTTGTTCCCTCTCCTTCTCGTTCTTCTTTTGTACTTTCCTTCCTACACCTGCCTTCCTTCCTACTCCTTTACTTTCTCAACAACCCACCCACCCCCACCCTGCACTGACCCGCCCTTCTCTCCGTCTGTGTCTGTGTTTCGTGGTTTGACGGTTTCAGTTTCTGCCCTCTGTCTCCCTCTCTCCTTCCACTCAGCCGTTCAAAGACGACATGGACCTCAAACAGGAAGTGAGGAGCGACTCGCTGGATACGCGGGAGGAGTACGAGCTCAAGGTCAGGGGGGCATTTAAAAATATGAATACATGTTTATGGGTTTTGTGCCTTTATGGATGGGAGAGTGAAAAGAAACATGGAAGTGGGTTTGAAGACAAGACGGGGAATGCCATGCAGCATCGGACCACAGGTGGGGATCCAACCCGGGTCAGGGCTTATTGCCAATTGTCATGTGGTCAGCGGGTGAGCGGGTTGAGACAGGGATTGTGTCCTGCCAATGGGTGCATTTAATTTAAGAAAATGTTCTGAATGTTATAAATATTTGAGAACCTATGACTTTAAGAAGGACGACATGATGTGAATTACATAATTTCCAGTCCAGAAAATCTTGATTGTAAAAGAAAATCAATTAACCCCATTTTTATTGATCTCTTTGTATTCGCTCAATCTCAATTGAAAGCAATTATATCTTCCCCCCAGCCATTATGAACCATAGTGTGAGAAACCCTTTCCTATATGGTAGGGTGGATATACTGTATAAATATACTGTATACCAATGCTAAGTTTTACATTCATGATCATGCATATTACCAAGGAACCATAACAGCCTAGAATTAAACATCCATGGAAAATGTGTGCTACTACAACAAGGTATTTTCCTGTGACTACAATGTGGTGTAAACCTGCGTACGGTAACCCCTGTCAGAGTTTCTGTATAAACAGCTTATTGTACCTTCCATCCAGTCATATTTCTGTCAATACTGTGACATTGCTGTCTTGTTGTGTCTGCTCCAGTTCATCACAGCTCCCAAACTGACCACCAGAGAGATATTAACAAGGTATGAAAAAAACTGTTTGCACTGGCTGATGTTCTTCCCCTCCCCCCCCCCCCCCCCCCCCCCCCCCAGGACCCAACCAACGGCTACTACAACGTCCGTGCCTCCACCCACGATGAGTCACGTCCCCAGTCGCATGCGGTCCACTTCCAGGGGGAGTTCCGCTCTCAGAACCCCACTGGTGGAGGCCCGGCCGGGGGCGCCTCGTCCTCCAGCGGCCCCCCAGGAGGGGGCCCCAGCGGCCCCGGCGGCCCTGTCAACCCCGGGGGCGCTCCCGGTTCCCGGGCCGGCTGCTACGACCCGCGGCCTCCCTCCAGGATGTCCCACGCCAGCTATGCCCAGTTCAGCACCTACTCCCGGGGGGTGCCAGCCCAGAGCCAGCAGCAGGGGCCCCCGCCCAACCCACCGCTCCAGTCTCCCGGGGACTACCCCGGGGACTGTGGCCTGCTGGATGGCTCCGGACAGATGCCTTATGACGCCTACGGGGGGTACCCCTCCCAGTACCCCAGCTACCGCATGGGCTTTGTCCCGCCCATCGAGGAAGGGCCGGCCTATGAGATGTACCCGACTGGACAGGGGGTGGGGCAGGCACCAGGGCACGGGCCGGGACCAGGGCATGGGCCGGGACATGGGCCAGGGCCGGGACATGGGCCAGGGCCAGGGCCGGGGCCAGGGCACGGGCCAGGGCACGGGCCGGGACCAGGGCACGGGCCGGGACCAGGGCACGGGCCGGGACAGAGCCCGGAAACAGGGCTGAGGAAGTATGGTGGCTCCTCGCGTTTCTCGTACTCCTCTCCGCCTTCTGACTACTCCAGACACACACAGAGGATGCAGACTCACGTGTGAAAGAGAAAATGAAAATAAAATAAAATGCCACACGCATACACAAAAGACACACAACTGGACTTTATTTGCTTTGGCACTATTTCAGACAAAACTCTTGAAAGGTGTAAAGGTCTTTCTTTACACTTCCTCCACTTCCATTTTAAATCCATACTACACAATGACAGTAGCAACCTGAAGCACTGATTAAACATCAAACAGCATTCATTATCAACACAGCGCACTATATAGTCCACAGCAATACATGAATTTCCTCCACGCTAAAACCAACACTTGCCAGTGTCTCCCAGAAGATCTTTATTGTGTGCAATGCTCCACTCTGACATCAGAGAAAGTGAAAGCCACAATCAGAATTGCAGAGCCAAAATAAAGAGGACAACATCGGGGGAACCTTTTCATTGAACAAAAGAAGGAGAAGAATAGGTGGTAAAGAAATCAATCACCACCCTACATTTTTTTGGTCCCGGCTTTCTGTCTTTCCACCACCGGTCCTTCTTGGCTTACATTTGTATAAATAGGCAAAATTACAGATATAGATCTTTTCAAAGTTGCTACCATCACCTTGTATAAACCTACCCAGTATTCAGTGAAATGCAGTACATTTATTTTTTTCCTATTATTGACTGTTGACACACACACACACACTCACACACTCACACATACACACATGTTGTTCAAGTATCGCGTGTTTCTATGATGGTTTTTTTGTGAAAAGGCAGCTTGGACTTGCATATATCAGGCACTTTGAAAACTCCTTTCACCGTCATTTATCATTTGAAGATATTTGGCAGTGGGCTTGGCATACAAGATCTACCTGTAGTGAGTGATAAAATGTGGCTTCCTTTTAAATACATTTAAAAAGTGCCAATGGAAAAAAAACCACATGAGCGTGTGTAACCGCCTGCTCCTCTTTTTTTGTAAAAGGCAAAGGGACAATGGTCACGAGGCAATAAGAAGGGACGTTTTGTACAAGCCACATACATTTATCTGAAAGGAAAGGACGGATGAAACTCCTGAGATGTAACAGCCCTCGTCTTGTGTTTTTATACAGTACGTCACCAGTACTCTGCAGTACGGATGCTGTACTAATTGTGTATTTGGGGGACATTCATGCTAAGTCCTTAGCATTCCACTCAATTGTGATGAAGAAATGATATCTGTATCCTGTCCTCCCTCAAAAGTATTTGTTTTTTCTCACTTGCACAGAAGGTTTTTTGTGTACATGTGTGTGTTTTCTTCATGTATAGATATACTGAAACATAAAAAAAACTATTATGGCATTCAGAAATATTTTTTAGTATTTTTATATGGAGTTGAGGACCAAAGGTTCAGAATATTGGGGGGGGAGTGTACTTGTTCATGTTTCTGCGGGGAGGTTATAGTTACTGTAAATGTTTTGAAAATAATACACACTTTGACGAGATTTACTCAAAAATACTATTTAGGATTAAAACAAAACAAAATGTTGCGATTAATCATTCCTTACTCCTTTTCATTATCCATGACATAAAATATTCATTTAAAATTTAAAATGGTTTTAACAAAAATTGGAGTCATTTTGTCACTTTAATCATTATGGTTATTTAAATATTTCATAAATAAATATTTGACAGGACTAATAATAAAACAAAATGTGCATTGTTGCCATATCTTCTTCAGTAACATCATTTAAGTTTAAAATATCAAATCAAAGAGTCTATATTCAACTCATGCAAGTTTTTTCAGTGCTGTATTTGGGTGCAGTCCTTGCGATGATAAGTCAACATGCTAGTTTCCTCAAATCAACAGAAAGTTGGTATTATTGTGTAGCGCTTATTGACCCAAACTATTGAATCAGTACTAAGCTCTACTAATATTCTACTACTCTACTACTAATACTGATTAATAGAGCTCAAAAGCTTACTGAACAAATGTAATTGCAAAACATTTAAAACTTAACAAATTGCCTCCCCTCCCTTGCCCGATGTTACTGACTACAACACCCACAATTCCAATATACTTTGGCTATTGATGTCAGAATTCGTTGGTGCATGTGACAACCCTCCCATTTGTCAAGTATGGTGTGTGTGTGTGTGTTTGTGTGTATCACATATTATTTGTTTTCATATGTACTTGAGAAACCATACTAAGGCTCTACCTGATTTTCAAAAACAGAAATTGTATCACTTTTCAAAACGCAGTAATATGTATATTCTCTGGTACATTGATATTCCTACCGGTGTTTAAAAAGGGTCTCATGTCTCATGTTTTGTTGATTCGGTTTCATTACTAATAATAATTATCAGTTAATAATTACTATAAAACAATGAATCACAATCATGTTTTTGGTATAGGTCCTCTTCCACGAACAGGATTTGCAGATCCTGGCAAATACATTATGGTAAAGGAATTATCGACATTATAAGAACTCAAAATGTTGGACAGGAAGTGAACGATGGCAGGATTCATATTCTACTACCATTAAAGATAACGTTACTAAAGGTACCATTGAAGAGTGACCTTTGTTTATAATGAAAGCACAGGGGCAGCAGCAAACACAGGTTTAGACATTCTGATGGTTAGATGACCAGGCACCTCTTTGAGCCAATCAAAAAAAAAGTAACATTTCAAACAAAAACCTGTTTTTGACTATAGGTGGTGCTGTCCCTGCTGTTTGATTTCAGCACGTGGTTACTCTTTAATGTGAGCAGATGATGCACAGTCACTGAGCCATCCTGGATTCTGGATTCAACTGGGCCATCTCGCGCAGCCTTACTCTTCAGGCTGGCAGTGATTTGTGAATGAAACCCCAGAGCTGCAGGGCTTGTAAATTGTTCCATCTGCTTTCAAAGAGGCAATGACATTTTATAGTCTCTCTGATGCTATTTTGCCATAACAAAGCATTTTGGTCCCATAAAGCCAAAATAATTTTTATTGCCATATTTTTTAAACATAATTCGACACAGTCTACACAAACTGCTGTTTCATTAAGTGAATCTCTTTATTGACATAAATATCCAGTGAAACATACAATTCCAACAGCAGTGGGGAAGGTTTTTGTTATGTTTTTTTGTGTTACTTAGCTTGGAGTGTCAGCAGATGGAGACGAACATCCTTCATCTTCTACTTTATATGTTGAGCACAGCTGTGGTTGCTGCATACCATTAACTTGTTACAACCTTTTTACGGTGTTGTCCCTGCAGTCCTGTGTGGCAGACTTGCATGCAAAGTGACCTTGTGCGGCCGGCTGAGTGACTTTAATAAATAAAAGACTTTGAGGCCAATGGAAAAACACCTCGGCCATCTTGACACTTGCCAGCTAACGGCTATAGCTTGGCAACGCTGCTACTTTAACCGAGAGAACAATCATTCAATCTTTGCTCCTTTCCGTGAGTCATATAACTCACACATTTACAATCAAAAGAAACACATGAAATACAGTACAGTATTGCGACCATCTATTCATATATTTAAAAAAAAAAGGTGGAAAACTACTTGGAAACGTTCTTTGTCAGCCATCTAAAATATAAATGGATTTTGTTTATTTTTTGTTTGCCATCGTTTTTTATGTTATATGTGTAATGATCAGTGGTTTTGTTGTACTAGAATGTAGAGAGTGTTACAGACATTGCGTCATAAGACCAGAGACCCCCCCCCCCCCCCCATGTAAACATATGGAGTCAAAACTGTTAAAACTGGACTCCTACCTTGACCTTGTATATACATGCGTGTATATTGGATGTATGTAAGGGAGGGGATATTACAGAATATCACAGCGTAATGAGCTCAATGTTATTTTGTTCTCAATCATTTATTTGTGTCGTTATTGATGCCTTCCTTTCTATGAAAATCTGTTTTTTAATTAGTTGTATTTTTTTTTGTTTATTTTTATTTGACGTTTTTCTTGGTATACCTTCACACTGTTCTGTTGCCTCTGGAGGAAATGATTGGTGTCTATTTGTGTGAGTAATTTTTTTAGAGACAGTATTCTACTTTATGTTGTACTGTCAGGTTGCAGGTTGTAAGGAACGGAGGAAGTGGGGACAGTGGAGACATACACACATACACACATGCACACACACCTCTGTGCTCAGAATTGTTTTAATTGGGTCAAACCCAGAACCAGATTCAGACCAATCAGGGACTCAACAAGTGCTGCATGTTTGTTTCTGTGGGTTTTGTGTATGCGTGTTGCTGTTGTTGTTGTCTTTGTGTGTGTGTGTGTGTGTGTGTGTGTGTGTGTGTGTGTGCATACAGTAATTCATTAGGTGCTGATAGGCCGCACAAAAAACTATTGACTGAGCAGATAAAGCCCTGGGACGGGCCGTGTGTGGTATATAGACGTGTGTGTATGCACCACCCATAGACGTGTAATGTGTGTATGCACCACCCATAGACGTGTAATGTGTGAATGCACCACCCGTAGACAGAGGAGACAACCTGCTACCCCCCCCCCCCCCCCTACATTAGTTTTGCTTTTATTTTCATAGGAAAAAGAAAAGGTAAAAGAGGGAGAGCGACAGCAAGGGCAAATGTACATTATTTGGCCTTTAGGACAAAAGAAAAAACAATTGAGACGATAGTCTGCAGTGTAAAGGATTCCATATCACTGTATGCACTTGAAACTGTGTTTAAATGGACGTGTGTGTGTGTGTGTGTGTGTGTGTGCACCTGTTTGTTTGTTGAGTTTGCTTGGCCAGATATATGTGGGAATATATCCTCCAAATTGTTATCCACCATATTATTATTTTATATTATTTTGTATTGTCCAAACAGAAGTACATTCAGTATTAGGGTTCTGGGTTTCAAGTTTGCTTTCAAGACTTCTTCTAAAAGAAATGTGTAAAGAAATATGTGTGATATTGAAAGTCACTTTTAAAATCATCTTACCTTCATGTTTTTTTTATTATTATCTGTTTTTTATTTTTTATTTTATGTATGTAATTATTTTTCCACAACTATACTAAAAATAAAAGAGGTCACGGCTTTTATAAGTACAGTGAGAAGGAGTGAAATTACTTTGCCAGGGACTAGAACTTTCACCTTGCAGTTTCCATTGTGCTGTGGAGAAACACTAAAACGATAGTTTATGATTTTAATTAATGTTTATTTTAATGAAGAGCACATGCTGTGGATGGCACAGTTTGAGTACCACTGGCAACATCCAAATCCAAAAGCTGGGGTTTTTGGTTTTGTGCTCGGTGCCCCGGTGGAGTGTGTGTCCTTTTCGTTTAGTAATGAGTTTGTGTGTTCTCTCCCTGTTTGTTTAGTAGTGGGTATTTATCATTGTGCTTCAGTTTCCTCACCACAGCAAACACATGCAAGTTAGGCATGTGTTAAAATGACAAAGATAAAAAGAACAAGTGCAATTTAATAGTTATTAACTGTTGCCAACTTAACATAAAGATAACACTTTCTTGGGATGAAAGGTGAGAAAGGTAAATGAGCATCTATGCATATAAGGTAACCAATCGTATAGAAAGGTAAACTAGCATCTACAGTATGTATAGTTTGCAGGCAAGAACAATGTGGGAATAGGCAGCATGTTTTGGAAGTTAAAAAAAGGCGCATGTGTGGTTCACAGCCTAGCTAGCAGCCAAACTTAAACCTCTGCAACCTCATACACACACACACACACACACACACACACACACACACACACACAAATGATCATGCCGCCACCCCAAGGCCTCTTCTCATGAGTTTCTCATTCCTCTCCTCTGTCGTGGTTAAAGCTCCTGTTGTCATGGAGAAAACATTTTCCTGGGTGGCTGTATACTCTCTTCTTAACTCACATCACCTCACATCCTGCCCCCTCTGCTCTGCCTCTTTCTGCATCCTTTCCTCTCCTCTACTCTCCTTATCTCCTCTCCTCTCATGTGAAACAGTGTGCTACACTGAGAGGATACATGCACAGTTGGCCAGCTGTAGTCTGGTCGAGAGAGCATGAAATAATCCAAAAGAGCAAGAGAGACAGAGAGACAGAGAGAGAGAGACAGAGAGAAGGAAAAAGGGGAGGGGGAAAGAGGGGGGGGAAAGGAGATTGACAGTCGATGTGGCAGAACAGAGGGACAGCCAGACCATGCACTACAGACAGACAGACAAAGAGTATTACACAGGCTTGCTGCCAGTCTGTGTATCGGCGATTATTCCTCCTTTGGCGACCCCTTCCCCACTCCCCCCCTCCCCCCCTCCCCCCCTCCCTCCCCAAGGCATAATGTCTGCAATAACCTTCAGCATTCCACCCCCAACTCCAACGCCCTTCGTTCCCATTTCAGTCATAGCATGGATTATGGCCCGTCTCACACTTGGCACAGCACTAAGCGCCAAAGATGTATTATCATATTAGTGGAGAATGATGTAATGCAATTCAAGACATTTTGTCCTTCGCACATCCTCTGGTCCCTCAGTAGATGATGTCACTGGTGGTTGTGTCTTGAGTGTAAAACCGTCGGTGCGGTGTGAGGTATCGTGTTATCGCCATCTTGTGGTAAAACGCGCAAATACATAGAGAGTGGATTATGGATAATAATAATAATAATAATAATAATAATAATAATAATAATCATAATCATCATCATCATCATCATCACTAATCATAAGAATAAGAATCATAACAATCATAACAATAATAATAACGAGAAAGGAACAGCAGATTATAAACGAAAATGATACTATAGCATAATATATTAATATAATCATAATTGATCAATACAATAAAATCAGCAGAGAAACATTAGCAAAGTGCTGTACAAAAAAAGCATGTTTCGTTTGTCATGATGAACCAGGCCTGTATTTGAAAAACTTTAAGGAGTTTGTAATTGTCTAGTTATATATATATATATATATATATATATATATATATATATATATATATATATATATATAATATTCATAATTCATATATATATATATGGTGCTTTTCTAAATACTCAAACTTTACAGTAACACTTTACATAGCCTAATAAGACATGAAATACAAGAGTAAAAAACAAACAAACATATTAAACATTTTTTTTTTTAAAGACTCGATGAAGGTTGCTGCAATGTAGACTATAGGCCTAGACATTTTGGCTATGGGCAAACGTGGACAATTCCAAGGTTGGCCAGCGTGGCACTTGTGTGGGCTTGCTGATGCGCATGCTGCCTGCAGAAATTCCATGCCACCAAGGGGGAACCCAAATAAACAAAAAGCCTAAAGTGGTCAACACATGATGAGCTTTCAAATGTAGGCCTATTCCTAAGGAGTCCATTCCATTCCTATGGAAGCCCACCATAGCGTTGGTGCTACCCTGGGCATAGCGGACTGCACGCAATTTCAACTTTGACCCAATTAACCTCTACCTCTTGAAGCACATCCTATCAGATTACAGCTTTGTTTGACATTCTAAAACCAACAGAATCCAATAGCCAGCGGTTTTCTTCATTTCTAAATCTAAATAAAAGTTTTCATGGTTTTATTAGTCAAAAAGCATTGAAATCCCATCTGTTGGCTGGCTATATGCTGAACACCCAAGGACGCTCATCATGTGTTGACCACCACAGGTTAACCCCTAGGTCAGTGATTATAGTAAATAGTAAATGATGCCGTAATTAGTAAATGATGGATGGACGTGGATAAAATAAGAAAATAAGGGGATATTGCAAGCCAGCTATGTCATCCCTCGCCAGATTTTCCCAAAGATAGCACCCTGTCATGTCTGCCACTGCTCCCTCTGCTGCCTCCTAGTGGCAGCCAGGATTTTCTCTGTCTGTCTGTGTCCCTGTCTGTTTGTGCTCTATGTTCTGTGTTGTATGAGGTGGGCGTGTCTCCTGGCTCCTGCTCCTCTCTGGTCTTGGCACCAACCTCATTCTCCTCTGGCTTCACGCACCCGCAGCGCATCAGCTGATTAGCACCAAGCAGTATATAAACCCCGGTTTTCCACTCAGTCTCGGCCAGATCATAGCTAAGCATTCCCTGCTCTTCACCTATCCACGTCCCAGCCCTGCCTGCCTGCCTGCCTGTGTCTGTCTTGTCTGCCTGGAGGTCCTGCATCCTTCCCTGCCATTCCCTGCTCCTCACATTAAACCCTGTTCTCGCACTCCCAACTCCTGCCTCCTTTGTCTGCATTTGGGTCCCCCTGCCCCCCTGCTTGTAACAGAATGATCTGGCCCAACAGGGACCCAGCCGACTTAGTAGTGTGGAGGCTCCTGGGCATCCGGGACTTCATGCTCAGGGCCACCGGAGTCACCGACCTGAGATCCCAAGGAGCAAACCTGGGGCTAGCCTGCATACACGTTGCCTTTTGCCCGACCCTAGCCGCCGAGCTAGCTCAGGTGGCAGAGCAGCTGACGGCCTTGCTAGCCTCTGTGTCTGCTAGCATTCAAGCTAGGTCTCTGCCCACTAACCTCCTTTGTTCCTCTGTTTGCTCCCTGGTTAGCGCCTCGGTTTGCTCCCCTGTTAGCGCCCCTGTTAGCGCCCCTGTCAGCTCCATGGGTAGCCTCCCCGATAGCTTCCCCGTTAGCTCCTCTGCGTGCTCCTCCGGTAGCACCCAGCCAGTACCTCAGTACCTGTTCCGGCACCTTGGCGTCCTCCGGTCCCGGTCCCTTGGCGGCCTCCCACCCCAGTGCCGCCGCAGCCTCTTGTCTCGGCTCCCCGGGAGCCCCCTGTGCCGACCCCTCATCGGCCTTTTGTCCTGGGGGCCCAGCCTCCTTCTGCTTCTGAGTTCCAGGTTCCATGTCCCGAGTTCCAGTCTGCTAGTCCCAGGTTTCAGTTCCAGGCTCCAAGCCCCGAGCGCCTTACGCCTGTCCCCGAGCTCCAGGGTCCTGTTCCGGGGGCCAGCCTCCCGTTTCCGAGTCCCAGTGTCCTGCTGCTGTGCTGCAGGAGCCCGCGGAGCCAGAGCGACAGCAGTCTCTTATGGCTGCACCCCAGCAGCCTCCAGGTCATACTCCTGTGTGACCCCGCACGGCTGGCCGTCTCCGTGCACTCGACTTCCTGAGCGGCCCCGCCATTGCCACTGGTCTCATGAGCAGTCCCGCCTGTCTGACTGCCTTCCAGACCTGCTCCACCCTATGGTCCGGCTCCTTGGCGACATCCTATGCAGGTCCCAGGCCACCCTGAGGCCTTCTGCCCCGTCCCTGTTGGGTTCCCGGGCCATCGATCTGGGGGTTCTAGTTCAGCCGCTGCCCTGACTCTGGGACGCACGCCTGAAGTCTCCTGCGTCGCCTCCAGGCCGTCCGCCCGAAGTCTTGTGCCTAGTCCCTGGCCAGTCCCTAGGCCGCCCGCCTGAAGTCTCCTGTCTTGCCCCTGGCCTGTCCCTAGGCTGCCCCCGGTGATCCCTGGCTCGCTCCCATGTTCCCTAGCCCCAGGCCACTCGCCCTTGTATCCCTCCTCCAGACCCCCACCACCCACCCGGCTCTGTGTTCCTGGTGGGCCGTCTGGGATCCGGCCCTAGGGGGGAGGGGGGGTACTGTCATGTCTGCCACTGCTCCCTCTGCTGCCTCCTAGCGGCAGCCAGGATTTGCCCTGTCTGGTTGTCCTTGTCTATTTGTGTTCTATGTTCTGTGTTGTATGTGGTGGCATGTCTCCTGGCTCCTGCTCCTCTCTGGTCTTGGCACCCACCTCATTCTCCTCTGGCTTCACACACCTGCAGCGCATCAGGTGGTTATCACCAAGCAGTATATAAACCCCGGTTTTCCTCACACATCCACGTTCCAGCCCTGCCTGCCTGCCTCCTTCCCTGCCATTCCCTGCTCCTCACCTATCCACGTCCCGGCCCTGCCTGCCTGCCGTGTCTGTCCTGTCTGCCTGGAGGTCCTGCATCCTTCCCTGCCATTCCCTGCTCCTCACATTAAACCCTGTTCCCGCACTCCCAACTCCTGCCTCCTTTGTCTGCATTTGGGTCCCCCTGCCCCCCTGCTTGTGACAGCACCCACCGGCTGTGCTAGCGCCATAGTCAACGAGGAAATGGGGGGATACCTCAAGTTCGCAATTTAAAGGGTTAAGTGGAGTGGTGAATGGATCTAAATGCTATAAAATGAGAATCTCAGTCTCAACCAGGAGTTGGAAACTGGCCTGTGCTGTCTCGTCTCTTGAAGTCAACGTCTCATCTGGTTCAAATATGCTCACAATACACTGCCCTTGCTCCTCTCCTGGCTTCTCTCCTTTTCAGTGTGCCTATGGCTCCCAGCCACCTCTGTTCCCGGCCCTGGAGGATGAGATTAGTGTACACTCTGCGCTGGCCCTGGGCCACCGTTGTCACCGCACCAGGAGGCAGGTGCTTCTCAGGAGTTCAGCACGTTACAAGAAGACGGCAGACCCCCAATCCCCTCCTACCGAGTCAGCCAGAGAGTTCAGCTGTCCACCCCGCACCTTCCTCTCTGTGTGGAATCCTGGAAGTTGGCTCCTTGCTTCGGGGGTCCCTTTCCTGTGTCTGATCAGGCCCGGCACCGCGGCCATGGACGCCAATATTTGATTGACTGGGAGGATTACGGTCCTGAAGAGAGGCCTTGGGTGTTGGCCAGCAACATCTTAGATGCTGACCTCATCCGTGACCTCCACCAATGTCATCCTGGCGAGCCTAGGCCGTCAGGTGCTGGACCTGTGTGTGTGTGTGGGGGGGGTACTGTTAAATGTTATTTTGTTTTGTTTTGTTTCAGATTTCTTCACTTCCTCCCCTCATGTGTCTTCCACCTGTGTGATCATCTGCCCTGGCCTAATTAGTTCTACCCGTGTCCATTCACTTTAATTTTAAATGTAATGTTTGTTCTCCCTCTCCTTGTGCCAGTCTAGCATTCTAGCCGTTTCTCCTCATGTATACTGTGGGGGTTTATGTGGAGTGTGTGTTGTTGATGGCTGGTTTACAGCCTCACCTGGCCTGAGTCGGACTAATTGGACTCTGGCTGGGTGGGGCTGCACACCTGTGGTGCATGAGCAATCATGGCACCCAGGATAAACCAGCCATCAACACACACACTCAGGAGGAGCACCGTCATGACTGGATGTACTATCAGCTCGGCGAATAACATCTGGCCTTCAACTCCAATAAACACCTTGAACTGCATCTACCCGTGTCCTGTGTCGGAGGGCCCCAAAGGAAAGCCACTTCGGTGGCGTGTGGCCGGACCTACCCCGCCACACTGGCGCCCAATGTGGGGCTCCTCCGACCAGGACGGGACACGGAAGGGCTGTCCAAGCTGCACTGGAGCCACCAGCCGCGGCGAGGACAGCCATCCCAGCACCAGCTCCCCCCTGAACGGCAGCGACGGCCAGCGGAGGAGCGGGGAGGCAGCGCAGCGACCGCCACCGGCAACCGTCTGCTGCTAGCCTCCCCCGGATCCAGCCTGGAGCAGCCCAGGCCAGCCGCCCCTCTGCCAGGGGACCAGGAGCCCAAGGCCCCATGCTCCAGGAGGAGATGGGAGGGGGATCATGCCTCGTCGCCCTGGTGGAGGGGGGTGACTACGAACTGTTCCAGGCCCTCCAAGAGCTACCTCCGCGGCCCAGCTGTCGGGCCTCCTCCGAGCCCATCCAGCCAGCCCCTGCAACCAGCTACCCCCAGAGACACCTCCGCCAGCCGGAGCAGCAGCCCCAGGCCTCCGGTCTCCGGGACGGAGGGGGAGGGTGGGGTGGGCGTGTGACCCTGGGGAGGTGTGGAGGTAGTGGGGTTTGGGGGGCTGTGTTTAGTTTTTGTTTAGGTATGGCAACCCTGAAAAGAACCCTGTTCAGAGTCCGGTATGTGTTTTTTTTTGTTGTTGTTTGCTTGGATGGGGGAGGGGGGGGGGGGGGGGGAGTAGGCGAGGCTGGGGATTCTCCCCAGCCTCAATCTGGTGTTGGGGATATGTGAAGGGTTTATGTGGAGTGTGTGTTGTTGGTGGCTGGTTTACAGCCTCACCTGGCCTGAGTCACACTGATTGGACTCTGGCTGGGGCTGCACACCTGTGGTGCATGAGCAATCATGGCACCCAGGATAAACCAGCCATCAACACACACACTCAGGAGGAGCACCGTCATGACTGGATGTACTATCAGCTCGGCGAATAACATCTGGCCTTCAACTCCAATAAACACCTTGAACTACATCTACCCGTGTCCTGTGTCGGAGGGCCCCAAAGGAAAGCCACTTCGGTGGCGTGTGGCCGGACCTACCCCGCCACACATATATAAAGCGCACCGGACTATAAGGCGCATTAAGCGAAACAAAACAGTCAGATAAGTCAGTCAGTCAAACTTTATTAAACACGTTCACAATAACTCTCAACATTGTTCAAATGTTAATGAGCGTATTCACAATAACTCCCAACCTTGTTCAGCTGTAACACGTACAAAAGCAGTCTGGTATCGCTAAATCAAACGTTAGCGTATTCACAATAACTCCCAACCTTGTTCAGTTGTAACACGCAAAAAAAACAGTCTGATATCGCTAAATCAAACGTTGGCATATTCACAATAACTCCCAACCTTGTTCAGTTGTAACACGCAAAAAAAACAGTCTGATATCGCTAAATCAAACGTTGGCATATTCACAATAACTCCCAACCTTGGTTCAGTTGTAACACGCAAAAAAAACAGTCTGATATCGCTAAATCAAACGTTGGCATATTCACAATAACTCCCAACCTTGGTTCAGTTGTAACACGCAAAAAAAACAGTCTGATATCGCTAAATCAAACGTTGGCGTATTCACAATAACTCCCAACCTTGGTTCAGTTGTAACACGTAAAAAACACAGTCTGATATCGCTAAATCAAACGTTGGCGTATTCAGTTTGAAGTCCGCGTTGTAAGCGTGTCTCTTGACAGGTGCCATTTTGGGATCTTTATACACACACTTAGCTGTGTCCCAATTCACGGGTTGCATGCTTCGAAGTACGCAGCCTTGCGGCCTTCGAAGCATGCGTACTTCTGAGGGTCCTTCGAAGGCTGCATCAACCGTTGTTAAATGAGACGGTCTAGCCTTCGAAGCATTTCCTGGTTGCGTCACCAGCCGCGTCACCAGCCGTCAGTTGGTAGTAACGTAGCCGTTGCCTGTCAGTTTGTCGTCAGTTGAAAAACAGACGGAAGGGTTGTAATAAAGCAAAAAATGATCATAATAATGATAATAATGAAGTATAACATATAATAGTGATAATCATAAACTTAGCTCTTTATTCAATCCAATCGTTTAACTAGAGTTTGCAGTTTTACAGTCTGGAAATAAAGCAGGGATAATAAAAGTAATACAATATAAGTAATGAGTAAAAGTATAACTCGTAGTAAGTAAAAGTAATTAAATATAAACCCAATACTTATTACATTTAAATATAAATTCATCACCGCTTGGTGTCGCCATTATTCTTTTCCCGCCTCTGAACAGCGGCGCGCAAAGGATTTTGGGATATACGAGGCCGCGAAGGATAGTTGCGGTGCGTCGTCCAAAAGAGGGAAAAGAAGTGCGCATTTGAAGTACGCATTTGAAGGACCCTGCGAATTGGGACAGCCTTCGCGCAGCGTTATGACGTAAGCGGCCTTCGAATGCGTACTTCGAAGCATGCATCCCGTGAATTGGGACACAGCTACTGTAATATTATGGTGAAGCACGTGTATTACTCCGCGACGCTCCTGACTACAGTAGCCGTAACAACCAGAATTAATCCATATATAAGGCGCTCCGGATTATAATGCTCACTGTCGTTTTTTTGAGAAAATTAAAGGCGAGTGAGCCTTTATAGTGCGGAAAATACGGTAAAACATCTCCCTGTCTGAAATTATGTAATTTAATATTAATTTTGTGCATTTATATTTTTTCCAAAATGATTTGGCGACCCCCAGAAATCATCTCGCGACCCCAATTGGGGTCGGGACTCCAAGGTTGAGAATGGCTGCTGTATATCACTATGTTGCATCTTCAAAATAAAATGTGACACTGAATTTGAAACAGCACAGTGTAATTTCTGCATCTATTATCAAAATATTTATTAGTAATAGGCCTACAGTGAAAATTAGTAGAAATGTGAATATTTGGTTAGCATGTTGATTTACGGTGTGTGCCCCTAAAATTTCTGGTTGCGCCCCTAAAATTTTCAGTTAGGGGCTACAGTGCTCCTAGTGAAAAAAGTTAGTCTGGAGCCCTGTTGTTATCGATCAAAAGGACGTTGTGTTGCATACTGTGAGTCTTGAAGCGGTGCCCGGTGATCGCGGCTTTAGTTCCCCGTGTCTGATCGCTGTAATTCGGAGCGTGAATATCGGTTGAATATCTAATATCTTTCTAACTTTTAAAAACACTTTAGTATTTTTTAAGACGATAGTCGCACATCCCTCGTAACTACGCTGTGAAGGTGAACCCTCCCGGACTCCGCTATTAACATGAACCGCTCCGCCGAAGGAGCCACACATCCACACGCACCGGACACCAAAATACCAACACACATGTTTTACATTTGCTTGCTTTAAAATAAAGTTGTGTGCAGTTATACAGTAAATAGGATTATTGATTAATGACCGATCGCGTACTGCGGTCAAGACAGCCGTCTCTCGGTTTCGTGTGGTCAAGCCAGCCGCTCCAACATTTTCAATATTTCCATAACTGACATTTTAACAAAAAGTTCAGCCACATATATGTTTTCTGACTAAGGTATTTCTTTTAGATAGTTCATGCAATTGTTTCTAAATGTGTGGCTCATCTTTTCCGAGCGCCGGCTGCAAATTGTGTCGGCATATGTCGGCCTTTTTTCCCCTTTTTTTCAAAACAGTTATACAGTTTAATGCCCACTTTTACTGCTTTTACTGCACTTTTGATGGCATATATATATATATATATATATATATATATATATATATATATATATATATAAATAAAATACTGGCTTTGAACTAGAAGGGATAATGGACCACGTGGTGTTTAAATATCGAGGCGGTAACACTTTACAATAAGGTACGCAAAAACATGGGTAGTTACTGAGGAACGAATGAGTAACGAATGATGAACAACCAGGGCCCTAACTGGGGCCCTAACTGGGGCCCTAACAGGGCCCTAAGTGACAGTTACTCAGTAACTACTGAGGAGTTACTGCTAAACAGACTAGGGGACTACTGTATTCGCTACTGAGTAACGAATGATGAACGACCAGGGCCCTAACTGGGCCCTAAGTGACAGTTACTCAGTAACAAATACAGTAGTCCCCTAGTCTGTTTACCAGTAATTCCTCAGTAGTTACTGAGTAACTGTCACTTAGGGCCCTGTTAGGGCCCCAGTTAGGCCCCTGGTCATTCATCATTCGTTACTCATTCGTTCCTCAGTAACTACCCGCGTTTTGCGTACCTTATTGTAAAGTGTTACCATCGAGGCAGTATGCGGCCATGACCCAAAGTGATACCTAAATACATTTTCAGCCAGATGATTTTTTTTTGCTTTAACCCCTGCGTATGTGAAACGGGGAACACAGAACAAATCTGGCCATGAAGCCCGTGATGATGTAGACTCTGGAGTTGAAAGAATTATGGTGCTGTCACCAGAACAGGATGAGGTGTCATCGGGAGCACTGGTTGGTGAAAAGGAGAAACTGTGTTCAACTTGGTCTTGAGGTTGGCAGGATGTGTATATAACTTTGAGTGTCGCTTTGTCTTGTATTTCTTCCATTGAAGTTAAGTTCATAAACTCGTTGCCAAAAAGCGTGTCCATGAACTGCAGTCGGAAGGGTTCCATTATTTTACACTGAGTCTTTATGTTAGTCTCTAGTTCAGCCACAGTTGAAGGCAGACCAGCAGAAAACATGACCCTCTGACTACTGTCTGGTCCAAGGATAACTCTGAGAACAGCTTGAGTTGTCATGGTCTCACTTAACTGTTAGGAAAGAATGAGAAAATGTAATCAGAATCAGTTTTATAACAAGAGGTATTGTTATTCACCAAATTTCATCTTTTACTGTTAAAACACTAATACTTCTGACAACTTAACTAAAAAAACCAGACATGCAAACATCAATTTGTCAAAAGTGCACCAGAAATTGAGTTAATATCAAAAACAAAAAAACACCAGTTAGTGTGTCCAGGGTTTCCCATGCACATTAGTACGTGACAGCAGAAAACACAATGTTTGTTAGTTTTTTTACACTGTCTTCTAGTCCTACCATTCCTTTCATCACAGTCATGAGTGCATGATGTTGCCAATCCCATCACCATTTCCCACAAAACAAGGTTAAACACTGAGTACAACAAACATATCCCTGTGATAACATTCAGAGGCTGAGGAGAGCACAGGGCAATACCAGAGGAGTGATGAAGTGTGCTACAGGCTCAAAACAGAATTGAAAAAGAGTGCTCTCCAGGGTTTCCATACATTCATTTTTCAAACTTTTCCATAACATTCCCATAATATTAATTCAATTTCCTTGATTTACTTCAAATGCAAAAAATAAAAATAAATACATAAACAAAAAACGGATCTTTTTAGTGATCATATGGAACAAAACCGAGGTTCTTATTGGAGCAGTAGGAGAGGAAGAGTAAAGAGATGAGAGGAAGGGAGTGGAAATAAGGAGATGAGCAGAGAGAAGACAAAAGAAGCATGAGGATTAAAGAGATGAAGAGGGGAAGAGAAGAGCAGATGGAATTGAGACAGAGAGAAGACAACAGGAGGCTGAGGAGGAAAGAGATGGAGGGAAGGAGAGATAGGAAAAGCAGAAAGAAAGGGGGAAAGATACCAAGGAAAGAGATGAGGAGATGAGATAAGGAAGGAGCAGAACAGGAGGAGAGAAAGAGAGGTGGCAAAAGGAGAGGACAAAGAGCCCACAGCCATGCATATCAAAATGCAAAATAATTCCAAACCATTTCAAAACCCTGGGCCTCCTTTTAAAGACTGTATGCAACTGTAGGCACAATGATTTTTACATTATCTTACCAGAACACACAGATTGATCTCTTCAAGGTCACCATCCGCACACCCCCAACTACATAGGCAGCCAGTGGATACTCATCAACCAGTTCAGATATTTCCACAAGAGCAAGTTCTCGTGCTGGAGATGGAGTCAGCTGAAAGGCTCCATAATGCTCACAATACCATCCACACAGTAGTTTCAACCAGGGCTCCGAACCGGTTCAAGGAACGAAAACGGAATTTTACGAGGAACGGAAACGGAAACGAAAAACAAATGGTCTTCAACTGTTCCGGAACAAACGTTATTCTGAAATCCCCAAAACCGGTTAATAACGGGTTTTTTTCGTTCTCTATATAGCCTATAAAATTTCACAAAAGCATAGCCTATTTCATGAAAAAAAAAAAAATATTCCGGTTGCCGCGTTCACTTTGCCGCCCGCTAAGCTCAGCTGTCACAAATTCCCACCACCACCCTGGCGAGAGGCGATTTGGAAGCAACAGTTGCACTGAGCTCTGTCTTCGACAAAGGTAACGTGAGCTAAATTAACCGAGTCCACTATAATAACGTTAGCTAAGCAACTCGTTAGCAACTCACTACAAGGTTACAGATATTTGCACTATATAGCTTGCTATTAGACATTTTCTAGCTACGAAAAACGAATGTTGAGGCTAACACTAGCTAGCCAACTAGGACTAGGACTACAGTTAATGTTAGCTGGCTATGTCATTTGGTTGTTACGGATTGAATACTGTAATTTATTTTGGCTTTTACGTGTTGTTTAGATGGGACGGAACCAGGAGAACCCGGTAAGAAAACATTTCTCATTTAATGCAGCGTCCAACAAATCTACCTGCCAAGTCGAGGGCTGTGGGGCAGAAATTATTGGGAATCACGGCGGCAACCTGCAGAGACATATTCAAAGACGACATCCAGATCTGTTCGAGAAGTCACTCCAAGACCACCAAAACCAAAACAAGAGGTCAGCAGCGGATGGGCAAAATACTTTGGACTCGGTCATAGTGAAAAAGCCCAAACAGTTCCAAGTTGCATTGACTCCTGATACCCTCAAAGAGGCGTGCGTAGAGCTAGTGACTGTTAATGGCAGACCCTTTTCATTGATGGAAGATTCAGGATTCAGAAAAATAATCGACCCAATACAGAACGCTATGGGAAAAAGTGTTACAATCAATTCATCTAACATCCGCGATAGGGTGTCAGGGATTGCTCAGGGTGAAAGGGAAAAGCTCGCGAATTAACTAAGTGGGAGGCTTCTGATGCTTAAAATAGATTCTGCAACATGTAGAGACCGCTCTGTGCTGGGTATTAACGTGCAGTACTCCGACGGAAAGGGGGTTGTGTTGCGAACCCTGGCAGTGAGAGATTTGACAGCACGGCACACATCCGAGTACATCTCAACTGTGGTGATGGACATCTTGCGTCAATATAACATTAGCTTGCAACAGGTGTACTCAGTCACTTCCGATAACGGGGCGAATATGCTCAAAGCCGTGACCTTACTGTCAGACATCCAAGAGAGGGGCGAGAGCAACGAAGATGCAACCGGCGAGGAGACAGAGCCCGGGGAGGATGTGGAAAAGGCCGGGGAGGATGTGGGGAACCAGGAGGAGCTAACGCTTCAACTCGACTCTGTGTGGCCCGGTCATGTGTTGCGTAGTGTAAGATGTGCGGCGCATACTTTACAGTTGGCTGTCGATGATGCATTAAAACAAGTGTCCAATATCATAGCAAAGGCAAGACATGTAGCAAAACGATTACGTACGCAGAACGTGGTGTGTGTTCTCAAGAGAATGGGACACAAGAGGGCAATTGTGGATTGTGCAACTCGCTGGCACTCCACTCATGATATGCTCGAGCGGCTGCTTGAGCTGAAGACCTTTTGTGAAGACATGGCCCCAACTATCCCCGTGCTACATCTAAGTGACTCTGAATGGGAATATGTTTCCAACACAGTAAATGCACTGAAACCCGCGAAAATCGCCACAAAATGTCTCCAATCTGATCAGCTGACCGCGGGTGAGTTCTACAGCGTATGGCTCAAATGTTCACTGGACACCGAAAAAGTAGCAAGCCCCTTTGCGAGGAAGGTATCCCAGTGCCTCAAAGCACGCCAGAGCACACTATTTGACAGTGACGCATTCGTAGCTGCTTTATTCCTCGATCCCAGATATAGATTATTTTTGACCGAATGTCAAACCGAGAAGGCGAAAATACACCTGCACCGTACATGGGAGGCAATACAGAACCTAGAACCACGCAATGCAGCCAGCAGCAACACAGCCGCGTGCACAACAGCCTCCCCTACTCAGCCTCAGACATCATCCGACGACGAAATCGAGCACCTTTTGATGGAAAAAGAGAGAGACACCAGCACAACACAGCGGCGCCCCCACGTCTCCATCGTGTCACTCTTGGACACATACTCCAAAGAAGCCCATCTAAGGCGTACTGCAGATCTGTTTCAGTACTGGGCTACGCATGCTGTATCCAACCCAGACTTGTACAAGCTCGCTATGAGTGTCATCGCTGTCCCTGTCACGCAAGTCAGTGTGGAACGGGCATTTTCAAGTTTGAAATGTATTCTTTCCCCGTTAAGATCATCATTGAACGAAAAGGTGCTTGAGGACATTCTGTTGGTACGTCTGAATAAACTATATGGACTGTAGCAGCCTATAGCTTATATTGCGCATGTTCCTATCCATTACTGCTCCCAAGTAGGCTAGACCTGAGCACAATTTAAACTTATTTTATTTGTATTGCATTATATCCAGGTCATTTTATTTGTTCTACTATTGTGCTTTGAAAACGAATGTGACGGCACTGTCTCACTTTTGGCTCATCTATACGCCTATTTTTCATTTATAATTATTGTAGGCCTACGCAGGTAGCCTAATGATTTATTTTATTATTATTGAAGGCCAGGTAGCCTAATTGTTATTTCTATCACTGCCCCAGGTGATTATTGTTAACTTGCTTTTTCAAACGAATGTGACTGAGCAGCCTATTGCGCTCAGGCTTTGTTCCACTGTTGTGCTTTGAAAATGTGACTGAACAGCGCACTGAGTTTTAGATAGGCCAACCAATGTGTTCTAGTCATAATTTTGATTGTAATAATAATTTGATTGTGGCTGAAAAAACGAATAAATGGACCTTGGGTCCAAATGTGTATATTTTGTCTTGCTGTTGAAATGTAGCCTTAGCCTAGTCCTAACTAGACCTTGGTACTCATTTCATTCATACTCATGGTCTAGAACTGCTATAGAGACAAACGATTTCTCACTTGAAGGCGGGTGCTGTTGAAGTTTAAAACCTATTGGCTCTGCCCAGTGCCACTCTGGATCTGCCTTAACCAATCGCTAACGTTTGGTCGTGACGTATTTCATGCGCCAGAAACCACGTTGCGCGCAGTATACAAACGGCAGATGCAGTGAGCATTAGCATTAGCCTGGTTCCGCCCGCCTCCGTACTTACGCTCAATAACTGAAATTCGCGCACGACCTCTACGTCACTGTTCTCAGGCCGCGCCTCCTGTTCGCTGATTGGAATGCACATTTTGGGGAAAAGAAATCGTTCTGCCATACAGCACCGCCAGACCTTAGTACTGAAGTGAAATGAAAATTGAGCAGAAGTACGTAGGTGGGCGGAGCCAGGTTAATGTAGCCTAGGCTGTATGCCATTTCAGTTGCGATCTTAAATAGGCCTTACTCGCACAGTGAAATTGATTTGGAAATTATGTTTGTAATGTAGATAAGATAATATATTGTGCCTGCCCAGGCCTTATGTTGTTTCAAAGTCGGGATTTTAAATGTTATGAGTTAAATTGGAAGTTGTTGGAGAGACTTGGGTATTTGTCAGCAACATAGAAAATACAACATATTCGCTTATGGCGGGGTTAGAAATGATTGAGCGAGCCTCTACAGTATATCTGAAGATCTCCATGGAATATGGATAAAACTTACAACCAGGTAAGGAGTTTCTAGCCCACTTATCCAGAAATGATTTTGATACAAAATTATATTTATCATAGAATATAGGCTACAGTCAGCAGCAGTCTGCCTGGTATGTGAGATGGATATCGCGAATATTTTTGGATGATTTTTGCGCATTTAGACTACTGCGTAAATTAAGGGCAAATACCAATAACTAGGTCTATTGTAAGGTATCGACCACAAAAATAGACTAGGCCCAATAACACTGCCGGAACGTTAAGAACGAACGTTATTTTACGTTCCGAACCGGTTCAGGAACGATATGTTGGTGGCGGAACGCAAGAACGAAAACGTTAAATATACCGGTTCCGTTCGGAGCGGAACGATTGAAAAATAATTTCGCCCTGGTTTCAACACAAAAAATAGTCTCTGCTGCAAAATGCATATTTGATGGGTTTCCCCAAATTCAGGCAAGCCACAATCAGAACCATATGCCACTATCATACCTGGGGCCTCATTTATAAACCTCTGCGTGAAACCCTCCGTAGAACATTGCGTACGCCCAAACCTCAGAATGTGCGTACGCACAAAAACATTCCGATTTATAAAACCGTGCGGCGCACACCTGTACACACTCTTCTCGTTATACTGTAAATACCAACTTGCGTCTAATTTGGCGTGCGTGCACGAGCGCCATGCTCCTCCCAAGTTCGTCCCATAATAGTCCTTATAAGGTCAATGCTAATTATTCACTGAATATTTATAAGTATATAAAGAGCCTTTGCTGAGCTATCATTACACCGAAATGGACCCACCTTCCAAGAAGAAAATGCGTTTTTCTAACTGTGAAATAGAAGTGCTTCTCAATGAAGTTGACCACCGCAAAAGTATTTTATTCGGGAGCCTAAGTACAGGGGTAACCAACAAGAACAAACAAATATCATGGCAGTCCGTGGCAGCTGCTGTGAATGAGGTCAGTTCGACACAAAGATCATTTGGTGAAATTAAAAAGAAGTGGTCGGACATTAAGGTAGATTCTAAAAAGAGGATCGCTGAATACCGCCAGAGTGTCCTCATCACTGGAGGTGGGTCGGGGAAGCCCCCACCATCACCTCTGGACGAGAGGGTTGCTGGCATCATGGGGGAAACATTGCTCTCAGGAATTGTGCCCGAGGATGAGGGGGACACAGACGCAGGTAAGTGAGATTGAAAAGTTGTATTGAAGCTTATACCCTTCATTATAAACACATACACGCATATAAATAACATGAGACCGAAATTAAATTTCAATGGGCTTTATTTTTCTGCCACATGCAGGCGAGAGGTCCCGGATGGACAGTGCACCAGATGCCAGCAGCCCTCCATGCACCAGCGGCCTCAGCGACCCAGGCTCCAGCGCACCCAGCGCCCCTGCGTCAGCCTCCAGCGCCCCTGCGTCAGCCTCCAGCGCACGCTCCACTCCATCAGGCGCCATTCGCGGCGTGCCCTCGGCCCGTGTCCTCACTGATGCCGTGCTGCAGTCACAGAAAGAAATTATAGAAGCCATCGGTAAATTGACTGCCGAAGTGCGTAATGTCACGGGTGTATTATCTGACATTTGTTGTGCAATAAAAGATCTAAAAAAGTATTTTGTGTCTTACCTGTCCATAAACGCCCCATCACTTGTTCGCGCAATTCAACAGCTCTAGGAGCGTGGTCCTCATTCGCCGCGTGCGCATCAATGTCGTCGGGCAATATGGAAGTTGCGGTTGCAGGAATTCTGTGCCTCTGTGCTATGTTGTGCAAAACTGCACATGCCCGGATAATGGCGCAAACCTTTTCAGGTGTATACAGCAGGATTCCTCCAGACTTATCCAGGCACCTCCAGCGAGATTTTAAAAGGCCAATGGAGCGCTCTACCACCACCCGAGCGCGCGCATGCATGTCGTTGTAGATTAGCTGAGCTTGGGTTTGTGGGTTGGAGAAGGGAGTGAGGAGCCAGCTCCTCAGGGGATACCCACTATCTCCTGCATGATAATTGTAGGTTGTAAAATGTTGGAAAACCACTCTACCTAAACGTTTTTTTAATGACACCAAAAACGCACATATACATACCCAGAAGCCAACCATCCTGCACAGCGCCAGCCTGGAGCCTTCTTCCTACACTGCTTTGTCTCAACATAAAAGAGTCGTGGGTTGAGCCTGGCCAACGAGCCACGACATTTAAAAATGTCATGTCTGCATTGCATATGATTTGCACATTGACTGAATGGTATTGCTTCCGATTGACATAAGCATACTCATTATCAGTCGGTGCTTTTATCGCAATATGTGTGCCGTCAATAGCTCCGATTACATTAGGAAAACCGGACATTGCGGCAAATTGCATTTTACTGTTGGCCTGTTCAACAGCAGTATAGGGAAACGTTATGTAACGAGGGGTCAATTCAATCAAACCTCTCCACACGGCTGGCATAATCGCGCTCAGTGATGGCTGTGATATGCCGGACCTATCGGCAAGCTCGCGCTGGAACGTCCCGGTAGCCAAAAATCCAAGGGTGGTCAATACTTGTACCTGCACAGGTATGGACCTATTCCGGCGAGTAGGCCGTTCTAATGCTATTTCCAGTTCACCACAGATTTGCACGAGAATGGCTCTAGGAAGCCTGAAACGGCTTATTAGCCATTCATCATCGTGGGCCAGGTAATCTTCGTGGTCCCTAAAAACGCGCTCGCGTCGCATACCTCTCGCCAAATCCTCGAGTAATGCCAAGGCTGCCATATTTGCGCACGTTAGAATACAGAGGCCATCAGACCACTATTTATAGGCCTTGCATTATTGATAGGCATTCATTTCAAATGGCCACAGGCTTATTGAATGTAGGCCTATTTATCAAGGTAATTAATGAAACTTTTAAGTGATACATAATATTGCCTTAATTCATATTTCATAATGGGTGCTTTTTATAAAATGAATAAATAAATCCAAAGTCATAGTATGTGGTGCACAATGTGCGTTGGATAACGGACGGTGGCGTGTTCTTCTTCTTTTGGCGTTATTGGCGGTTTGCAAACACATAAGTGCATTACCGCCACCAACTTCCTGTGGTCGTCTCCGGAGTTCACTGTTTGAAAAACTTTGCGGGAGCTTTACTCCAGGGTGAAAGTATGCGTAGAACTGCGCACTCTTTTCCGCAAGGTTTTTTTCTATAAATCACGACGTTGGCGGTGAAAGATGCGTACGCACATTTCAGCCCTGTTTCCACAACATTTTCGTGCGCAGAGACCTTTATAAATGAGGCCCCTGGTCTGTAGTTTATTCCCTTGCTCCAAACGTTTTTTGCTAGGTTTATTTCAAATATATCAGGATCTCTCTGTTTGAAAGCTTGCGCTAGCTCTTCCTTCAGAACATCTAATGGGACAGTGGATACATCTGATACATCCAGCACTGGTTTATCAATATTTGGAGATGACAAGTGATAACCAATCATAATCTGATGTTTCACAGCCAGAGACAGAGGCACGTTTTTAAAGCAACTGGTGTGTTTCATAACTTTTTTAAAGAAACTGTGCTTTGCCTCAAACCTGATGGTCCAAAGTCCCACAAGAGGCCCCAAAAGCTGTATCAGTTGTGGGTAATGTTCTATGTAGTGGTGTTTGGGCCGCAATTTTTGTTAGGAAACGCCTCTTGATACCTTTGTCGATGATCTGAAATTTTGCTCTCAAGGTAAGCGATAGACTCGTCACTGTGAACTGGGGCAACCACTAGCTCAACAATCTGTTTTAGATCCAACAAGACCTGCCATACTGGCTCATGTTCAGGAATCTTGGGGCCAATTAGAAATGGGAGCAGTCTTAACAAGTTCCAATTTTCATGGGCATTGCCCCCTATGGTTTTCCTGCTTGAAAGATTTTGTGGCAAAGTATGAGGCTTATTGGTTTTGTCTGTCCACTTGTATGGGAAATGCAGAATGGAACTGTTTATATCATCCAAGGTGATATACTTCTTTGATATTAGTAATGTGAGGCAATGTGCTATTTCAACAGGCACAATGCCTTCGAAAAGATCATGAGCAATGTCAGGAGGGTAGCCACTGACAACATGAAAATGAGAGTGCTCCAGTAAAAGGACAGGCTCTTTCAACTCCAAAAAAGCTACTGCCACTATCTAGCGCTGCTCAGACATGGGTTTCATGGGTTTCTTTTGTTCTGAGGCTGAAAGTTCCTGACCTAACCTCATGCGATTGAATATCTGAAGCTGGTGCTGTACAAAAACGACAAAAGTATGGGCCTGTAAAGTTCTCCACAAAACCTGCTATTCCATGTGCTCCTAAATTGTCTGCAGCAATAGTTTGCACTGTACCCTTCAGTGATTTGTTCAGTTGTGGGACAAAAATGCCATCATCTTCCAAAAACCTCAGGTCGCGTATTAGGGGCTCTAAAACCTTGTCATAACCAAATGACTTTACATTGTCCGTTTTACACAAAATGGCCAGGAAAATTGAGGACAAACTAGAATGAGACCCTCGGGGAAGGTTACTCAGTACCCAATACACAGCACAAAGTTTGTGGGTTTTGCGGGAGGTGCCCAAAGGGTTACAGACCTCGAAGTCATCTGCATACAAAGTTATGGATAAACTTAGGTCTTCCCCTGACAACAAACTATTTTCCTTAAAATGCAGACCATCCTTATAACACCTGTACACAATTTCTTTTCTAGTCTCTGTCTCCCTTTGTGTTTCGTGATTACTAACTATCTTGTCTACAATATCTTTCCTACTCAGCAGCACTTGCAGGGATTCTAGGATGGGGACATACTGGAATGTTTTGTTCTCTTTCACATCCAAAATATATTCAAGTGGTTCAACAAATTTTGCCTTGTAATATTGCTTACGTTGATATGCAGAACTCAAAGGTCCATCCTTCTCTATGGCCTTATTTAGAGGATTTGCTGAGCACAGAGAGGAGAGTATTTCATCTATGACAGCTCTGTCAACTTGGAGCTTGTGCTTCTGAAAAATGTCTACTAGAACACTTTCAGCATGAGATTTTGATAGACAGCCAGTTAAGTGGTGAAGTTCTACCAAAAAATCATTGATTGCTCTGCTTGGTACATGGGAAAAATGTTCTAATTTTAACAAAGCTGCTGCCAAACTGTGCTTGATTACATCTGGGAGGTCATTTAGAGCACCAGTACTGCTACCGGGTTGAGCATCCTCACTAATGTCATCATCAGACGTATTTGAAGCAGATTCTGCTTCAAATACACCCTCAGCGAGGGTGGCTGATACTACAATTCCCGGTTTAAAATCTTTTGGTGAAAAAGACCTGTGTTTTCTGCTCTTGTGGGATTTAAAAGATCCTAAGATGTTTGTTTGAAATTTGCAATCCAAGAACATACATGTTAAAACCTCATTTTTCTTCAAATATGCATTAATGTGAGTCCAGTAATCCCTCTCAGACACAAGATCCTTACAAGGACACAAATGGCAACTAAACATACATTTCTCTGACTGATGACAACTAGTTTTAATAACATGACATCTATTCAAATGAATTAACAGTGCATTCCACGTTCTAAAAGTGCATGGGCAGCTTGCATGCACACATGGAATACGGTTGTTATTCCCATAATGTCTATGTCTGACTCGATAGTGCTTCAGAATATGGGACCTACTTGGAAAAACTGAAGGGCAGGTCTTGCATTGCCACATTCCCTCTGTGTCACTGGAACACTTCTAGCACTATTCACTGTGAAAGTGGAAACAAAGAAGAATTAAAGATGGGGTTGGAGATCCTGGAACAATGGTTTGAGCAGGCCAGATTTTAAAAATACACAGACAAAAGTCCAAGCCGTTAGCCCCAGACTTCTCTCTGAACCCATGCCTCCGGAGCACAGGAACACGCACTGCTTATTCAGCGTTGGGTTCACATCAACTGATTGCAAAAGCTTAGATAAATGATAGCTATACTTAGAATTAGTAACAGTGCTAGTGTGATGGAGTGTACTGTATTGAACATTTTTCTAATATTTGTCCAATCTGTTTCCATACATGACTGGGGCAAAATATCCGAAACGCTCAGACAGACAAAATAGTCCACTCAAGTAGACCACACCAGCTAAACAGCAGCTAACTAAACTAATTAATCACCTGTCTGAGAATATATACAGGTAAAAGTTGAACCTATGACAGAGTTGTTGTATTAGATTGCACAGATGTATTAATGAGGTGGCCAGTGTGTGTATGCATGTGCTGAGCGATTCGTAATGCATTATAATTACGGTAAATATAAGAGCTAATACAACGTCCTGGTCTCACCACAAAAACTTGAGCCCACGATCCATCAGCTGACTCCAGGTGATATGCAGACTTGAGTTTGACTGTCACTCTGCAGAAAAACAGGGGAAAAAATAAAATAGGAAATCTAGAAAATTGTATTTCAATAAACATACATTAGATGTACTACACTTACCGGCAACTTTATTTAGGTACACTGCATAAACTACCATAAACCATTGTAAACTATGTAACCTTATTATCAAAATATTAATGTGATTATTGCCTTCTCTGATGAGAACAGAGACTAACCATGTTAAACACTGGGCTGTTATCCCAAAATAAGATAAGTTTCCATTATGTACGTTAACCAGTGGCAGGCCATCGCTACGTGATTATTGCTACCACTGCTTCAGACAGAGCAGACGCACACCAGTTAATGTGTCCTTTTTTGTTTGAATTTCCTCTCCTTCTGCTCATGGTCTCATTACACAATGTTTTTTTTGGGGGGGGGGGGTTCGCTAACTATGTCTATGGTGTGAACACCGTAACTGTGGCGTGAGATTTGGCCATCGAGCAGCCTCTGCTAATGTCATCGCGGCATTAAGTTAGCGACCCCCCCCCCCCCCCCCCAAAAAAAAGACACATATATGTCTATGGTTCACACAATGTGACTGAACAGTCAGTTGGCAAACCAATTCAAACAGAAGACTAAGGAGCGCCGCAAAGTTAAGTTGAATGTAACATGAACAACTCCCGCTCAAATTCAAATGAAACATGGTGATAAAATAGCGCGAGCAAATAAGTTCACGGCACTTATTTAACGTTAAAGTTACGTAGTGAATCTCAATACATTAAACTACATTTGGCTGAGATTTCGACAATATTTAATTAGAAAATTCCAGACTTACCGACCGAATAGTGGCGTTGCGTACCGTACCGCGAGCCCTTGAATTGACGGTTGCCTTCTTCGTCCAACAATGCAAAGCGCGCAAGACGAGATCACGCGGTATGACGATAATTACCATGCTACTTTATTGACTCACTTAATCCCAACATGATCTGAACACATTCATTCTCTGCATATTACGTAGTTTCTACACTATATAGTTACGTTTAACTTTAAAACATGAGGCAATTGTGTTAAATACACCCAAGATGCTTACATTAAATCTAAGAGTTGGCCAGTCTCCTTTTTTCAGTGTAGAATCAATGTTTATAAGAATGAGACTTCTTGTATTGACCTAACTTTAGTTGATAGAAGATTAGCTAGTAGATGTGAGTGGGAAACTGACCAAGTTTCAAGCATTGGAAGTGATCATTTCCCAATTTGGTGTGAAATTGATATGATATTCAAGATTCAACCTAACTACGTACATCATAAATGGGTCTTCAGAAAAGCTAAATGGGAGGAATTTCAGGAAATCTGTGAAAACACGGTAAATCAGATACCAGAATTAGACCAAAATGTTAATGACATGAATAATAGTATAAGTGCTCTTATCTATTGTGCAGCAAGACAAAGCATTCCAATTAGTGAGGGTAAAAAGAACCAAACAATTGTTCCTTGGTGGGATGACAAGTGTACTGAAGTGGTTAAGGACCGAAATAAAGCTTTTAAGAGACTGCGTAAGACATTAACAATGGATAACCTTTTGGATTATCAAAGGAAAAAAGCCCTAGCTAGGAAAGTTATTAAAGAGGCAAAAAGAGAATCTTGGAGACAATATTGTACAATGATAGGAAGGGAAACCACACTGAATCAGATATGGATGATGATTAAAAAGATGACAGGTAGATACAAGCCTTCACAAATCCCAGTTTTAATTGAAGGAGAAAGTCAATCCATTTCAGACATAGATAAAGCTAATTTATTAGGTAAAACTTTTGCAGACATTCATAAAGGTAGTCACTTAGAAGAGCGTTTTAAAAAAAGGAAAGAAGAAATCTTGAAAATAAATAAGGACATCCTGGATGTTAGGGAAACAAATGTGTCTATACTGGATACTGAATTTAGTATGTCAGAATTAAAAATGGCTTTAAATAAAACTGCCTATTCTGCCCCTGGAAGTGATTATCTATGTTATGCTATGTTCAAGCAATTACCAGAGAAAGTTCTAGAAAACATTCTTAAATTATTTAATAAAGTTTGGGACAAGGGCAAATTGCCAAATGTATGGAAGAGATCAACAATCCTCCAATTTCCTAAACCTGGAAAAGAATCAAGTAACCCAGGTAGCTATAGACCTATAGCCCTTACCTCACACTTAGGGAAACTGATGGAAAAAATGATTGTATCACGTTTAAACTACTATTTAGAATATAAATGTTCACTTCATAGGTATCAAACTGGGTTTAGGAAACAGAAATCAACAACTGATGCGCTAATTAAACTAATGAAATTGAAAAATCTTTAGCTATGAAAGAGGTTATGGTAGCTGTCTTTCTAGATATTGAGAAAGCTTATGATACTATGTGGAGGGAAGGATCATTAATTAAACTGAGAAAAATAGGTATTAAATGAAGGATGTATAACTACATACTGGACTTTCTCTCTCAGCGGGCCTTGAGGGTTAGGGTGGGCGAAGCAATATCAGAGGAATTCATAGTGGAAAATGGAATACCCCAAGGGAGTGTTATCAGCCCAATCTTATTCAACATAATGATTAATGATATTTTTGAGAATCTGGGAGAAATGAATGAAGGGTTACTATATGCTGATGATGCTGTCATTTGGAGAAGGGGGCGTAATATTTCATATATTACTGATAAAATACAGAAGGATATAAACATCCTAGAACAATGGGGAGTGGATTGGGGTTTTAAATTCCCTGTTCAAAAATCACAAGTTGTATATTTTACAAGAAAGAAAGTTCCAGAAAATCATAAAGTAATACTATATAAGCAGCCACTTGAAAGAGGAGTGAAATTTAAATACTTAGGAATGTGGTTAGATAGTAAACTTACATGGAAACATCACATAGATTACATGGAAACAAAAGGCAAAAAGGTGTTAAATGTAATGAGGATGGTCTCTGGTCTTTGCTGGGGAGCAGATAGACAGTCTATGTTGAATATTTACAAAGCCCTGATAAGATCTACTATTGACTATGGTTGTGTAGTATATAGTTCTGCTTGTAAAACATCTCTCCTGAGGTTTGAAAGAATACAATGTAAGGCCCTGAGAATAGCTTTAGGAGCTATGAAAACAACTCCTACAAGTGCTCTGCTGGTGGAATCAGAGGAAACCCCACTCAGTTTAAGGTATAGGAAACTTTACTTAACATATTGGGTTAGACTGCAGGGAAGTGTTAACAATCCAGCAACATCAGTGCTACAAGATTGCTGGGAGTATCTCAAGAAATCAAATGGATTTGGATGGAACATTGATGATGCTGCAGATCAATATGGACTAAAAGATCTAAAGTTCAGCCCTGCGTTAGCTATGAGTAGTGTTCCTCCATGGATTCTTCCTGTTCCTGAAGTAAATATAGATCTACTTGAAGAAAAGAAAGATCATCCAGATCAGCAAAGCTTTGCAATAGTTTGTAAAAAATATTTGAGTTTGTCATATCATGGATACATACAAATATACACAGATAGATCAAAAGATATACAAAATGGCCATTGTGGCATAGGAATATATATTCCAGAATTCGATATGGATATGGATACAGATTGAGCAATTTCTTATTAGTATACTCAGTTGAAATGACTGGAATAATAACTGCTTTGAGATAGATAGAGGAAGTTAAACCCCTTAAGTCAGTCATATGTACTGATTCAATGGCAGTCTTACAAAGCCTTTTATCAGGAAATTCAATAAGAGAAGACCTGGGGCCTCATTTATAAAGGTCTCTGTGCACGCAAATGTTGCGGAAACAGGGATGAAATGTGCGTACGCATCTTTCACCGCCAACGTCGTGATTTATAGAAAAAAACCTTGCGGAAAAGAGTGCGCAGTTCTACGCGTCCTTTCACCCTGGAGTAAAGCTCCCGCAAAGTTTTTCAAACAGTGAACTCCGGAGACGACCACAGGAAGAAGGTGGCGGTAATGCACTATGTGTTTGCAAACCGCCAATAACGCCAAAAGAAGAAGAAGATGCTGTAATCCCCGGAGCTCATTGCGGACCCAACGCACATTGCGCACCACATGAGTTATTTATTCATTTATATATTTATTTTATGAAAAGCACCCATTATGAAATATGAATTAAAGCAAAATTATGTTCAACACACTACAGCCCTTTCAAATCACAATCACAATAATGAGCTTGATAAATAAGCCACAAAATAGACTTGCGTTGGTCTACTTCATTGAGAAGCACTTCGATCTCCGAATCCGAAAAACGCGCTTTCTTTTTAAAAGGTGCATCCATTTTTCCGTCTAATGATTGGTCAGAAAAGGCTCCTTCCTACTTATAAATATTAAGTGATTAATTAGCATTGACCTTTTAAGGACTATTATGGGATGGACTTGGGAGGAGCAGAGCGCTCGTGCACGCACGCCAAATTAGACGCACGTTGGTATTTATAACGAGAAGAGTGCGTACAGGTGTGCGCAGCAAGGTTTTATAAATCGGAATGTTTTTGTGCGTACGCAATGTTCTAGGGAGGGTTTCACGCAGAGGTTTTATTAATTCGTCCTGTATCATAAATAAATCTCTGCCGTTTGTAACAAACCAAACCGTGTGAAAATCCGGTAAAAATTCGGGGAGTTATGCTTATTATTGTAGTTGGGGATACACTTTCCTCCGTAGAAATGAATGCACTGGGGGCGCACTGGGGACCCATACAAGATGGCGGCCGCGCTGATACGTCAGCTCCAACAGGCAGCGTCAGTCTATGAGGCGTCTACGTATATTATGTCTATGGGTGCTACACACTGGTAGCGGATGAGGTGTCATATCCTCCACACACACACACACACACTATGTAAAGCGCTTTGAGTATCTTGAAAAGCGCTATATAAATGCAATTAATTATAATCCAGTGTTTGAGTACCATTTTCAATCCTCACAGGGTGCTTACAATCATTTATAGTAGCTAAGTGAGGATTTCACATAGGAAATATGTCAAATGCCTTCAATCAGAACACACTTTCTTTATCGCCATCTTGTGGCCGTAAGGTGCAATTGCAATGATCTGGCTTGGTGTCATTAAATTCTATTTGGCCTGACCTTTCAATAGACCTTCAATTCACCTGCATCTCATACACTGTCTCATCAAGTTTGTATCATACTTTTTGAATTGGTATTTTCGGAAAAAACCTGAGACAGAGGCCTGGTGATGATTTAAGGTATGTCGAAAATCAGCGGAATCAGACCTTCAGCTGTTCCTGCTGCTCTGACTGGCTCTTTCCTGCTCCTTCCTGTTTCTGCACAAGACAACCAATAGGATTAAGGCCGCAGTATACTCGCCGTTCCCAAGCTGTCGTGCGACATTGTGACGTCAAAATGACGTAGATCTCGCCGGCGCGACAGGATTTTGGCCCGTTCGCACCGTGTCGCGCACCTCTTTTTTTCAGCGGCGCGCGACAAAGCAGAAACATAAACACAGACGAGTTCGAAGTCATTTTAATTCGCCTTATTGCTAAGGCTTCTTCCTTTATATGTTCTATTTTATTGTGTGGTGTAGGCCTATATTCTTTCGCTAATAAACCGTGGTTTTACGTAAGTGCTGTCTACTGTTGTTGTGGTCAAAGATGAGTGGAATTACGTGGCTGAAAAACTATCTCAAAGCGGCATTAAGTTATAAAATAAAATTATATAAGATAATCATTAAGTTATTAAGATAGATGCTTACAAACACTATTCATATGAGAACTGCTGCCATACACTGGACTGTTGCTGACCAGGTGTGGCAGTGATGTAGAATAATAGCAATGTAAAGCAATATACATAATGCTGTATAGTGAGAGACATCCCGGTGAACTAAACCTTAACTGAATATCTAATGATGTGTAAGACATTAAAGACACAGGGGAACCAGTATTAGCATATCTCTTCTTCTACTGCGTAGAAATAGCAGTCGGTAGCCTTTCCTCAGTGGCGCCACCTCTGTTCAGGAGAAGACTGCAACTACTGTCGCGGCCACCAGCGCGAGTATAAATAGTTACCGTGCTCCCGTGACGTCACATTGTCGCACGACAGCTTGGGAACGGCGAGTATACTGCGGCCTTTAGGGAACTATCTGATGGCATAGCAGACAAACAAGAGGACGTGCATACAGCATGAGAAACAAGACTGTAAGATACCATAACCAGAGTAACTATTAGAAACAGTGATCCATGTGTTGTAAAACATAATATTTGGTTGTAAAACATAATGGTGTATTAAAGGATATACACTATATATACACCATTACTAAATGTAATCAAGAACAAAACATTGATCTGTATCAACCAAAAGGTGAAGAAAATAGACAAAATATATATTAAAATATATATGAATATATATGCACATATATAATATACATTTCAAAATATATATTATATAAAGAATGGAGATAGATTTGTAAAAATTATTTGTCTGTCCCAACATTTTGGGCAAAAAATATATATATTTTGAAAATGCTTCAACCCCTAATTTCAACAATTTTTGCAGGATCATCCATGTCTATCTGTCTGTGTGTGTGTGTGTGTGTGTGTGTGTGTGTGTGTGTGTGTGTGTGTGTGTGTGTGTGTGTGTGTGTGTGTGTGTGTGTGTGTGTGTGTGTAGGCAGGAAAGGTGTAGTTGAAAGTCACAGTAAAAAACAACAACAATACAAATAACATCAAAAGCAGAAGGTTATCAGGATCTTGCCGAAGTTGACATGAGTAGCCAGGGATTGAACCAGCAGCCTTCTAAGTCCTTCTGGGGTCATCTCCCAACGGGTTCCTCAAGGAGAGTAGGGGGTCCTAACAGACTGGCATTCATATAGATGCAGGCAGTTTGGTCACCGTTTGAATGGCAAACTTTCACTTTTTAAAACTTTTTAATTATAAATGTGTATGTAAAACATAAATGTTCAGTGGCTTCACATTTTTCAAGAGACCTTTCTTCTGCCAGGCAGGCCTGCAGGCTGTTCTTTATTGACTTGTTTCGGCGGTTTTGGTCTTCCTTCCTGTTTCTGCACAAGACAACATCCTCAATCTCTCTCTCACACTATTGAGAGTGGTCTCACACACACACTACTGATATTATTTTCATATACTACTGAGAATGCTCACACATACTACTGAAAATCCTTTCACATACTACTATTGCATCTCTGTATCGCGGAGATACAGAGATGCAAATCGTGGGATCTATGTTCAAAGTGTCAAGGTGTAGTATCTAAGTGGAAGGCATAGTAGTTGTAATGTTGTTGTTTTTTTATGTAAACTGAATCAAGCCATTTTGAAATGCCATGAATCTACACATGGATATATCATCTGCATACAGACACTTATCTGATCATCAAAGCTAACTTGTAAGACATTAGCCCCTATCAAACATGTACTTAAAAAAACTAAAAAAAACATAAATAGGCCTATACATTTATTACATTATTACAATGTATTGAATTGGTGGTACATTTAAATCTACCAGTATGATGTGTACATACATTAAGTTAATAATCACCTCATGTGATTACTATCATTGTGGTTGAACACGAGGCAAGGTAGATTTCTAACTTCTTTTTTGTAGCTCCTCCGATTTCTTATTGTATGCTATGATGTGGGCATCACTTGTAAGTCGCATTGGATAAAAGAGTCTGCTGTATTTATGTGATGTAACACATAATATCTGGTTGTAAAACATAATGGTGTATTAAATACATCAAGTATTCAAGAACACACATTGAAGTACGAAAACACAGCAAAATATTTAACTGTGATTAAGAATGTAAGTTTAACTCTTTATTTAACCAGGTGAGAGTCATTGTGATTACAATCTTTCAAGAGCAACCTGACCAAGAAAGCACCATAAAACAATACATCAGGGTTACAGAGAGACAAAGGATAACAGGCACTTATAGACAAGCATACAGGAACCTCCGGTTTAAGCATAAAACCACAAATCCATTTGAAATTCATGTTAACAACTTAAGTTTTTAAAGACGGACACTGCCTAGGACTGTCCAGGTCCAAGTCCTTTGGAATTGAAACAAATTGTCCATGATTAATAAAATCATTCGATTTCCAGTCCTCCTGCAGAGGTCCATATGGAAGGAGCAGCATATATACACTTTTTTTCCAATTCGGTCCAGACACAAGAAACGGAAATTAACAGTAAGTCCTAAGATTGTAGGTGGTAATGACCTTTAGTTCTTATCAAATAAGTGCTCAGGAGGAGCCAGTCCAGGGAGGGTTTTATAAATTAAACACAACCAGTGGGTACATCCAAGGCCGAGATACTTGTAACTGAAAACAAGCTCAATTTGTTTTCCTTCAGTAGCAACCATAATTTGATATATATATATATATATATATCTTTTAAAATATATATTTATTTATTTATTTTTAAATATTTTTAATATAAGTTACATTTGTAAAAAAATATTTTTATTTTATTTTATTGTTTTTATGGTAACATTTTGGGGAGAAAAATTATATACATTTTGAAAAAGCCTCAACCAATTCCTTCAACCATGCTTCAACAAATGCATCTGTGTGTGTGTGTGTGTGTGTGTGTGTAAAAAGATGTTGGCAGGGTAGGCAGGAAAGGTGTAGTTAACCATTAAAAAAAATCAATTGCTGCCCAGCCAAGTCCAGACTGATATTCATTGGACAACATGATATCTGGGTGGTCTGATGAGGCTACGCCCCCCTCCCCCATTACTCCCCCAGCCATAAGCGTTATATTCGAATGTGTTATACCAAGGTGCTTGTGTGTGTATGTGAGATGAACGTGCGCGCGCGCACACACACACACACACACACACACACACACACACACTATTATTTACAGAAACTGTGTGTGTGTGTGTGTGTGTGTGTGTGTGTGTGTGTGTGTGTGTGTGTGTATGTGTGAGTGAGAGAGGGAGAAAAACCTAGCTGTTTGCTTGTATATCAAAAGGTGCAGTTGACAATAATGGTACAAATAACATCTTGCCGAAGGACAGCTTGACATGTAGTATCCAGGGAATGAACCAGCAACCTTCTATGCTCTTTTGGGCTTGTCAACCGTAGCATAAATAGTTTCAGGTACTGGATCAGGTTTTTTGTGTTCTAACAGATGGTAGATGGAGGGAGCTGGATCACGGGTCTCTTGACTCTGAAAGAGAATTAAATATATACATTTGTTGTTCTTACAATTATCTTATAGTTATCTTATAAACAAAATGAACCAAATATAATTGATGTATAAGTTATATATATAGTTGTGTGTACAGTGTGTGTGGTTGATAGCTGGTCTACAGCCTCACCTGGCCTGAGTCAGACTGAGTAGACTCTGGGCTGGGTGGGGCTGCACACCTGTGGTGCAGAGCAATGATGGCACCCAGGATAAACCAGCTATCACCACACACACTCAGGAGAGAGACACTAGGGGCCTCATGTACGAAGACTTGCGTGGATTTTTGCGTGGATTTTGGCGTACGCCAAAACCCCGAAAATGTCGTACGCACAAATAAATTCAGATGTATCAAAGTGTGCGTACGCATGGATCCGAGCGCGTTTCTTTTGTACATCCCGATCAACGTGGAACTGAGCGCACGTGCAGAGGTGGCAAACTCCTCCCTGTCCACGCCCCCATTTAAATATGCAAATGTATGTAAATAGGCCCTGGACCTGAGATTCACCTCTATCCGATCAGATAAAACAAGCAAGTGTGGCACAGAGGATATTTATATATTATTGCCACTTACTTAAATGTGTTATTTTATATGTATGGACTTTATTTGGCATTTTTACAGACACCCCCATTCAATTTTAAGCATTATTATTATTATTATTATTATTATTATTATTAAAGGCACGAGACCACCCGCGGCTATATACACTGTGGACCGGGACCAGTAAAGCCACTGAAGACCAGCCGACTCACTTGTCTTTTTGTTTAATTGATTCTTTCAGAATAACATCTTTTCTAAAATATGCCAACCCTTGAGTCAGCTTGCACTCTATGGGTGTAACACAAGCATGAACAAAGGAAAGAAAAGACATTTCACAGAGTCCGAGTTGGAGATTGTGGTGAATGACGTGGAGCCGCGGAGGGAGATTCTCTCTGGTCCCTGTCAGCAGGGATCAATATGAAGAGGAAGGAGATGAGTGGGAGCGTGTGTGAGGCGGTAGGCTACATGCCGTGGAGTCCGAGCAGCGCACACACACACACACACACACACACACACACAGGGCTGGCCCAAGCCTTTTGGGGGCCCTAAACAGAATTTGATTCCAACCTTTTGGGGCCCCCCTCCCACCACCGCAGAGCAGGGCCGTGCAGAGACCCTTTGAGGGGCAGGGGCTCAAAATCGGAGAATTTCTATTGCGCGATTTGAGCGGGGGGGGGGGGGGGGGTTGGCTACCGGAGGATTTCTGTTGCGCGATAAAAAAAAAAAAATTTTAAAGTTCAAAACACAATTGGTGGCCAGGGGGCCCTAAGCAGCCGCTTAGTTCGCTTATGCCTCGGGCCGGCCCTGCACACACACACACACAGGTGAAGAAGAAGTGGTCGGATCTGAAGGTGGAGGTGAAGCGGAGGAATATATTCTATGCGTCACTTTCATGCCGCACACTTGGAAGACCACTAGGTGGCGCTGTTTTTGAGCAAATTCCGTAATGCTAATAACTCCCGCATACTTTGTCGCACATTCGAAAATCGGCTTATGAGCCAATTGTCATCGTTTGCAAGTAAATCCTTGCGTTCCCTAAATACTCGCTCACGTCGGATTGCACCATTTGCAAGGTCCTCTAACAGCGCTAACGCTGCCATCGGTAATACCATTTTCTTCATCACATTGCGCATGCGTTTATATCCACCCATATAATTGCAAACACGGTGGGTGTGTTAATTGTTCATAAGTGTGTCTCTGACGTGCCCATCACTCTGATGACTAATTGTTGTTGACATTATTAACAGTTTCCCAGCGTCACCTATAAGTGTCGCCAAAGGAACAATAGCTGTAGAAACGTGCGTACGCCAGCCATGAAGTTGACGTGGGGCACCGCACATTTCCACGGTCATTTCACGTTTCATACATCTGAACGTGAGCGTGGAACGCCATTTTTTTTTGCGTACGCCACGTTTTTGTGCGTAGGCCTACGCAACCTTCGTACATGAGGCCCTAGGTACGTTTCACCTGTTTTTATTAACATTTTCAATTTTCTGAGTGGAAACGCCAAAAATGCCCCATGCTCGACAAGAAGATGGGGATCCTGCGGTGGGGGGGACCTACCGAGGACAGCAGCCCCAGGCCAAACAGTCTCCAGGGGGGAGGGGGGTTGGCGTGTGACACTAGGGAGGTGTAGAGGCAGTGGGGTTAATGAGGGTTGTTTTTTATTTTATTTTTATTTTTTAGGTATGGCAACCCTGTAAAGAGTCCAGCGCCGTGTTCCGATATCCATACTTCCATGAGTACACTTAAACATAGTACACTATCCGCACTCAATAGGTGCGCAGATTTTCAAATGTTCCAAATGCAATACTCTGTGGCGCACTTAACGAAAATGACATCAGCTGCGCGGCCGCGTCACCCGCCAAACACGTGAATCCATTAGACATTCTCTGAGCGCGGCTCCGCTTCTTCCGCTACGTAGCTAAGATGGCTGCCATAGAGTACGAAAAGTGTACACCATTGCACGCGCGTTTTGAGGACACATACGGGTCCTTTCGGATATCGGAACAGGGCCCAGGTTTTGTGTAGGTATGGTAACCCTGTTGAGTCCAGTTTGTAGTTGTTTTTTTGTTTTGCTTGGAAGGGGAAGGGGGGTAGCCTCCAGCTGGAGTGTGTGTGGTTGATAGCTGGTCTACAGCCTCACCTGGCCTGAGTCAGACTGAGTAGACTCTGGGCTGGGTGGGGATGCACACCTGTGGTGCAGAGCAATCATGGCACCCAGGATAAACCAGCTATCACCACACACACTCAGGAGAGAGACACTGTCATGGCAGCATGTTACATCTGCTCGGCTTTTAACATCTCAGCATTTCCAATACATGGATATTCCCAACCAACTACAACCTGTGTCATGTGTCGGAGGGCCCCAGCAAAAGCCACTTAGGTGGCGTGTTGCAGAAGGATTGCTACAAAATGATAATTGGTTTTAATTATCATCGGTAGCAAAATATTCATAGCAAGTATAATGTGTAGGAAATCGGCTTACCTGGTCATCGTTAGAGGGAGAAAGAACTGCACGGTTTTCTGTGGTGATCAAATGAAAAAAGGACATATATATAATATATATAATAGCACGTTTTAATTTAGTTCAAACCGGTGATAAATGTGTGACTTACTATATTTTATGCAGAGCAGTAGACAAATGAACAGTAGAACAATGACCACAACCGCTGCACATGTCACCGCCGCCCAGACAAAAGAGATGACTTTATCTGATTCTAAGTAAGAACAAATAAAAAAAGTTAAATTGAACAACATCACCTTTATATATCATCAAACAGAACAGTGGCCACTCTGATTTCAATGCTATTATTTGAGTGTAATTTGTTAGAAATTTCATAGCCAGTGCACCTGCCTCTTTATGAGACTATTTACATTTTAGGCCGCTCCCAGCTCTTTTCTGCTCTCTCTTTACAACTTTCAGATCTTACCTACAGCACACAACCAATGTATTCACTGGTGTTTTAGAATTCTTAATTTCTATTCATTGATGTCCAGTCATGCACTGAGCCAAATGTAAATAAATGTGTAATTTGCATTTCTCCAATCAATATTTTTCCTGATCTTACCAGCACACAACGATTTGACCTCCGTCATCTCCTTTGACGAGCTGACTTTGTTGCTATGGTTACAGATGACGATCGAACCATTCGACAGGTAGAGGTGGAGCCGGACATCGGAGGTCACGACCTCTGGTGGGTCTCCTCCAACCTCAGAGCAGGTTTGATTGGTGCACATGAAGGTGGAGTTTATAGAGGAGCCCTGAGTGCTACAGGTCACGGTCACATTACAGGATTCAGGACTGAGAGACTCAGACGACACATTCAGGGCCACTGGTGATACCTGCTCTGGAACATGGAGATTTGTATATCATTAAAAACAAACAGCTTGTATAAATCAAATCTCTATACTTTCAGTGAACTTACCTTGAACTATGACGTCGTATTGGGCGAGAACTTCTTCATTTTCAGAACTCTCTATTGCTTGGTAACGTCCAGTGTCATTCAATCCTAGGTTTTTTAATTTCAAAGAATAATTTTGGGTAGAAAACTCTGCCCTTTCTTTATAGAAATTCTGTGTCTTTATGCCGGGCAGGTGTTTTATTATATTCTTTGTGCTGTTAAATCTCCATATTAAGATACTGTCATTTGTCGGGGTTTTGGTTTCCATGAATAAATCCTTTCCCTTCAGCAAAAACACAGTAGGCCATTTATTTATGGACCCTGAAAAAAATAATAAACAATGATTACACAGCAAGTCATTTTATAATGTAGGCTATGTAGCCTACATTTATTTCTCAAGCTATATAGACTGATAGGCTACACTAAAACAATGTCACTTTGAATAATGAAAGCTATATGTCTAAACTAACCTTTTTCACAACGAGCTAAAAATGTATCTGCTCCAAAGAAGGTTTTAAAATAGGCTATATACTATATTTCAGAGGCAAGCATTACACAATGCAAGCATCACACAGAGTGGGCCCCTAATCCTTTCAAAATGCATGACTATAAAATAGTTGATTTACACAAATAAGATGTATTCATCACACATTATGCCACACAAACCTGAAGACGTCAAATAAAATAGAGATGAGCAACTTCATCTAAAACGCGCCTTGGGTTCAGTTCAACTACCGGTGCTGCACGCACGCGAGGGAGTATTTGGCGAGCAGTCTACAATGCCCTTAGCCTAGAACTAGACACCCCCTAGCGGCAGCACGTTTATTTGGCAGCTAGGTAGGTCTAGCACGGCTCCGTCGGCTTTTTGGTGCTGGGAACACCAAGTATGTCTGACCAATCACAGCGTGAGGGGCGGAGTCGGAAGCCGGGCTACCATGACGACAGAGTTGCGACGGTTCCGTGTTAGGTAAACAATGGCTGCTGCTGCTGGCGAACGGTTGTCTTTCCACTCGGCTTTGGCCGCGACTCTTCAAGACTTGAAGTTAACATTTTATTGAGAAAAGAACAAAGAACGGCACTGAAGTCTTTCCTCGAAAAGAAATATGTATTCTGAGTTTTGATTAATTACGTAGTCAGAGCCGTTGCTCTGACTACGTCACCTTCTTCGTTGCTCTGATTGGTTGTAGCGCTATCCTATTGCGTGCAGAGGGAACTTGAAAGACAAACGTTTATCCCGCCCACACTGCCAATGGAGCTGCGCCAGACCTTACATCTTTCTGATGTAGGTCTGACTTGCCAGGCTACAATGCCCTGGCATTGTTTCGCAAATCAGAGATGGATTATGAAATCCAAAGTCTTCAGTTCATAATTGGATTTACATCTGAATGACCGTTTGGGTCCTAGAACTTGGCCACAAAAATCACGCATGCTGTCAAACAGAGGAATATATTAAATTGATTAGAAATCAACAAAAGGTTTCAGAAATTAGAGAGTTGTTTGTCCCTATAGTCTACCCTTCGTGTCACAGTTGTTGCGATGTCTCCGGTGGCGGAACCAGAGTTTTATATATGGGGTGGCCAAGGGTAACGTTTTGAGACCATCAGGGAAAAAGCGAGATATTCATATATATTTCTATTAATTGATTAATTGATTCCCATGCATGCAGTCCACGGCTCCTCAGCCAACAGCGCTGAGGAGCCCCCCTCTCTCCTCTTGCGCACCAGCATTGTGCAGGCAGTCAGCAGGGGTGGCGGCGAGGCTGGAGGGCCGGCCGGGCTTTGATTTCTTGATCTCTGCCTTGCTGCACCTGACACAACCACCAGACTCTATGCACATTAATGCACACCAATAAACAAATAACCCTGGACACACCTCTGTCTCCGGCCCTGGATGTCTGGTTGGTGTGAGGTGTGGTTAAAAAGATATGGGTCCAAGAACATCCCCACTGTATTTAGTATATTTGGTAACACTTTAGATTAGGGACCACATATTCACCATTAACTAGTTGCTTATTAGCATGCATATTAGTAGCATATTAGCTCTTTATTAGTCATTATGAAGCACTTATTAATGCATTATTCTGCATGATCATGTTCAACAACTACGAGGCCATTAACTAAGAGATACCTCCTAAATTACAACTTATTGATAGGAAGTAAGGAACTTGTTAGATTCTCATGTAACAAAACACAAAACTACAAGTGTTAATAATGTCCAAATAACTCTAAATTAAGTCTTTCTAACTCAGAATATGTTCCCCATTTTAAAGTGAGTTCTTGCTCATAACTAATATATTAGTTATTGAGTGGTAAGTGGTAACATGATGTTACGCCACTGAGTCTGACACATATTAACCCACACAGGTTCCCTATTCTAAAGTTGCCTCCTCTTCACACTTAGTAATGGTGAATATGTTGTCTCCAATCTAAAGTGTTACCTTCACATTTTTCAGCATTTCTTTACTGCCAAATGGTCAAATGTATATGCCATTGGCTGGTGACAGGTGTTCATTTCGGAACACAAGTGGTTACATAATGGCCAGTGATGTCTCTTATTGACAGCGCGAATAACTAGATGGTGTTTCGCTGACTTAATGATTGAGAGACAAACACTAAGGCTGTGAAAAACTTCAGTCAATTTAATTTGGATTAACAACTGTGGGTGTCCTTTTTATACGGCATTCAACATTATGGGACAAAACGTTATCTCAACGGAGTTTTCATTAAAATAGCGATATTTGTTTTGAATTTACAAATCACGAATAACTATCCAATAGTTATATCCAAAAAATATATGGGCTGTATTGTTTCGTTAGGCTACGTTTTTTATGGGTGTTGTGCAATGTTAGCCTGGCTATAGGCTATATAGTTATATGAAAGAAGGAATAATATGCCTAACGAATCATGCAGTTGATAACTCTACTCTGCTCTTATGGTGATGTGTGTCCGACATAACAACACACAATTAGTTAGTTGTATATCTTGTTGTACATTTCTTTTTTTATCCATTATGTATTTAGTTTCATATTATAGTCTATCCTCCCCTACGTCGAAGACCTGGCCTAAGATGTTTACGTAAAAACAGTTAACTTCTAACAATGAAAGAAAGAAATACAGACCTATCAGAAACAAATGGTAGAAAATGAGTTTGGGTTTTACCTTGTAGGCCTACGAACCAAAAATGTAGATACAGAGCTAAAGCAAAAAGATGCATTTTGGTCTGCTGTCTGCCTGAAATGAGGAAATGCCTTTGTGCGGAAGCACAAGTGTGCGCATGTAGAGGAACGTTTTTTTTATTGTTTAAAACAATGCATGCATTCATATACAAATCAATGTGTTTAAAACTGTTAAAACATAACCATCATATAGATCTTCAATCAGTAATGTTAAAATATTGTATTAACATTCAATGACTAAATACATCAAATGTGCATGTACTTAAAGTGCTACCCATGACTGTTTAAAAGTAATGACGACAGTAACAGTAAACAGATACATAAATGAAAAAATAATACCGACACCATTCTGAAATATACAATCAAATTAAATACAGTATGTGTTCAAGCTGTACCTCTTCTATTCCATTTTGTTCTACATTAGTGTAATCATTTGTCTAAAGTGCTTTAGCTATAATCTTACAGTGCATTGGCATGTACAGTGTGTGCAGTGGAGTATGTGAATAACTGCCTTCCTGTAATGTTGTTCTGTAGTGCTTTCTGTGATGATTTTAGCTGCATTATTTTATTTAGCCAGGAAGGTCCCATTGAGCTACAGTAGCTCTTCTTCCAGGGAGTCCTGGTAGTTCTTGACAGAAGAAGACATCATTTCAATGCATTTTACACATTCCAACACCATACGACCTAGCCAAGGTTTATAGTATATAGATCATGTATAAATATACTCCTTTTAACATCCATTGACGCATTTTCATGTGTGAAAATGTCTTGTGATTTCAGATTGTGTGTGTGTGTGTGTGTGTGTGTGTGTGTGTGTGTTGGCCGTGTAGTGTAAGGTGTGGAGGTATGTGCGGAGGTATGCCCAGCAGCAGCAGCCCGCCCACATCAGACGTTACTGATGCGTACAGCTGAGTGGGCCGCTGTCCTCTGACCCGGCCCTGATCCTGAGCCCCCTCCCGGTAGCTCTGCTCCAGGCGGATCTTCTCCGGGTCGGTCCCCTCCGGCACGGACCCTGCCCTGCCGCTCTGGTAGCCCGGCTGTGGTGGTTGCGGTGAAGGTGGTGACAGGTTAGGGTCAGGGGCCGGCGATTTGAAAAAAGGCGTGGTTTTGGTCTTGGCCACCTTGTCGAAGAAGGCGAAGTCGGCCACGTACTTTCCCGACGGGGAGAGGGAGACGACGGGCGGGAACTCGTAGCCCCACAGGATCTCGTCGGGCAGGTAGGAGGTGCGCACCTGGCAGGTGGCCGAGGTTGGCTCCACCGTGGCGCTCAGGATGACCAGCAGCTCAAAGTCGGCCAGCTCAGGGTCCGTCCATCCGCCGCCTTGGGGGGAAGAGAGAGAAGAGAAAAGGACACAGGATACAAAGGACAAGTCCAATAAAAAAGGGGGGGAGGGGAGTTACAAATAATACAACAGTCAGGAAAGAAAATGTAGATAGGGAAATAGAAATTGCTTACTGTAAATGAGATTACCAATGGCTCTCTATATTTAATCAAAGGTTGAGCTCTTCCTACATTTGGACATTTAAAAAAGCTCTTTTACCTTACCATTTTAAGGGTAATTGAACCCCCTGTTTCAGCTCGAATTTGAACACTATGTGGCTGAGACACTAACACTATGTGGCCAACGTCAACAGGCTGAGCTCCCTCGCAATCTCCTCCATCTGACACCGAAACGCATTGAAGCTGACATTAAGGTGACTCACAAAAAGAACAGGACCTGAGTATCGTAATAGTAATATTTTAACATTGAAAATATAGCATAGATTACTATGTTTAAGATCCTATAAGACATACTAACTGGTTTTAAACAAAAAAGAACACCATTTTGCGTTCACTGGCACTTTAACAAAAACCTTTTTTTTTTTAAGTCAACTACATACAACAGGAAGTTAAAGCACTTGATATTTATTTGTAGCTTTTCAGAGAAGTTGTGGTTTTTGCAAACTTCCTAAAACTTACAGCTGCATCTTAAGCCACATTTGTGTTGATTTTCAAGCATAATGAAGTTCTGTGACAAACAATAATGTGGTAATATGTCTTCTATGATATAGAACATAGTTAGCTATGCCATTTATCACTGTTAAAAAAAGAAGACATAAGACAATAGACAGTCATTTAGAGAAAACAGGTGTAAAATCCTATGTTTTTGCCGGTCTCCACCAACCAGTTTGTGAACGTTCTACTCTGCTTATTGCTCATACACAACGACCATACTAGCTTGAAAAAAGTATTACAAAGTTGGTGTAGATCATCACCATGCGGATAACACATCCCCTCTCCTTCCTAGAACTCTCTCCCTATCCATTGAAAAGTGTATTTTAAATACTGTTCAACATATTTCTTTAAGATATTGGATTACAATTGTGTGTTTCCCTTGCAACCACAATAATATAATATAATAATGAGTGTAATAGCTATTAATGAGTGTAATAGCTATTAATGAGTGTAATAGCTGTTCCACTCATTGTGAGGACTGCTCTTCTAATCTTACCCTTGGCCGCCCAGGCTCTCAGGGGACTGCTGTCGTCAATGGTGTGGTAGAAAGTGAGGGGTAGGATGAGAAAGGGACTGTCGCTGGACGTGTCCACCTGGAAGGGCACATTCCTCTGGTCCAGACGCACTGTCTCCCCCTCCTTGGTCAGTGATGACTGAAGTAGTTTCCCTGTTACCTGGAGAGGAGTATAATTGTTTAGAAAACCTTTTCAAATTGTTTGTCAATCAATGGAAGCTACACAACAAGCGTAGAGGAGCAATGTAGTACATTGAGGAAATGGGAATTAATAGAATGAGAGATGGTGACATTTACATGGAAATCCCATTTCTTGTTTCTAGCACACTGTCCAGACATGTGAATCGTCCAATTGCCAACCAAGAATCCTTTGTTCCTCTTGGTGCATTGTCTTCCCAAAAAGTGTCTGTCAACTGTGGGGTTCCACAAGAGTCAATTCTGGGTCCACTTATTGAATATTTATATATTGCAACGTTGGTCCGTCATCCACAATCATGATCATGGAGACTACATTTCGGCCTCCAGAGGCATGCTTGAGCAAATTAATGTATGTAATTCATATTCATTTCAGATATAAACACACGAACAGCACACCATTTCTTCCAAGTCAGCAGAAAGTTAGATTTTTCTGTAATTGGGCCAAAAGAGCTGAGAAAATTTTACCTCATTATCATCACTGACAGAATGCATCAAGCTAGAATTTTGGCTCATTCTGACCTAATTATGACCTGAATGATATAAACAATGTTTTAATCAGTCAAAAAAGACGTTAAAACAAAGTTTTTGTACATCCTACCAGAGAAACTGGAAATTACAGATTGTCTAGAATGCTTCTGCTTGAATTATAACACACCAGGAGAGAGTTCCTGGTGTTCAAAGTCTCTGTACTGGTTACTTATCTCTTGAGTTTTAAAATACTACATTTAAAACAAATGTTCAAGTCTGTTTTTTCTCATGCCTATATTGGTGACCTTCTGCCCATATGTCCCAGGCAGAGACCTCAGATCCTCAGACATCCTCCTGCGAGCCATCCCAAACACTATAACAAAAACACTTTTAAACAGTTTTTTTTACCCAATATGTTTTATTACTTTACATTTCATAATTGTGTTGTACTTTACATTGTATCCATGTTTTTAATCAGGTGTTTTGTGTATGTTTTCAAGATGCACTCCGAATGCCATTTATTGCTATGTTTTCAAGCTTTTTCTATCAAGCCACAGGTCGGACAACACACACACACCTACATGCACACACCGACGCACAAACACACTCACCTGGCATCCTAACAAGAGACTCTTGCGCATGTTGGCTACCCTGATCATGAGGCACGGGCGACCCTCGTGGGTGGACACCACGGCATGCTGGGAAAACTTCACTGTTTCACCACGTTTTTTTGGCCGCGCCACCTGATTGGAGAAAGACACATTGAACAAACCCTGCTAATCTCCTTGAAAGAAGAAAAGTAAATCTAACTATGGAGATGTTTTCTGCCTGACAAATGGCCGCATCAATACATATGCCATATTTATGCTAATGACTATGGTAATGAGAAGCATATACAGTATATATGTAAACTGAATCACTGCGACCTGCCTTGACCTAAAACTCTGGTTCTAGAAGTTTTGCCACAGTGCACCTTGGCCAGAAAGGTGCCGGTGATGAAGATCTCCATCACCATGGTGATGACCAGCTGGATGATCAGGAGGAGGATGGCAGGCGGGACATTCCTCTGTGATGCAGCGGAAGCCGTAGCCAATGGTGGTTTGGGTCTCCAGGGAGAAGAGGAAGGCCCCAGTGAGGGTCTGCATCTGCATCACACACGGTGTGTGATTGGATGGAGGATCAAACTCTGGAAGAGTGGAGAATCATGATTTCCCTCAGGGAGATATCTCTCTCTCTCTCTCTCTCTCTCTCTCTCTCTATATATATATATATATATATATATAGAGAGAGAGAGAGAGAGAGAGAGAGAGAGAGAGAGAGAACCACATTTATGACTTGTTTGCTTCAGTACTTCTCCCATCTCAGATTCAGTGTCACAATGTTCACATCTTCTTCTAAGAATAGGGATGTTCATGGCCGGATTAACCATATGGGCAATTAACCGACTGGGGACAATACGGGCATGGGATGTTGCAGGCTGGTTAGATTTAGATATAGATATAGTTGTATACCATTTTGAGGGTGGCTGATAAGAGACGATGCCCTGACCCCGAGCATAGACTCAATGCTCGGGGTCAGATAGGCTACATAACTTATTATAAAACATGTACTTCCGGTCCTTGATTCTGATTGGCATGAAGCCATTGAAAAATACTCACCTGTGACTACATAACAATTATTTTTTAGTATTAATGTGCTACCGATCTTTAAAGCCTGATTAGGCTGTATGCTAGCCTGTGTTGCTTGGCAACCATTTTGCTGTCTTCAGGAACTCTATTGCTTGGCCGAATGATTTGATGATTTGTTTTCAATAAATGATCGCCTTTTATGGTGCTGTGTGTTTATTTTGTGAAATCTTACGAGGTAGTCTATCTATAATAACAGTTTTCATAACCATTTTCACGTCATGCCTAACAACACCCCCTAGCTGGTCTAAAATCGCTGTACACCAGGGCCTCTCGTGACTTATTGCTTAAACACACCATAGCATAAACTCCCCTCATTGTTTAAATAGAGAACACCGCCCCTGCAAGGACACAGTAAGCCATGTACTTTAACCACTGAAAAATAATTATGACCTTATTTCCAGACACAAGGCATGAAACACACCTCACGCTGTCAGTTGAACAGGAAACTATACTGTTTGCATTTAGCAGTAACCTTTTCCAATCAGCCCTCAGCCCCGACTCTCTCATGTAGCAACCCAGTATTTCCATTTCAAGGGACTTTTGAACCTTTCCTTTGTAGTACACCTTATTCATTTGTGAACAACTACATGTACTAGATAGTATTTGTAAATGGGGAATTAATACAGTTTTTATTCGAGAAGAAAATATAATTATTTCTTAAACGTACAATAACTAGCCCTTTTTTATTTGAAATGTGCTGTAAAACATATGCTGTCATGGGATTTTTTTCACCAACCTTTTTGAGGGTGGGTGATGTTTAGAGAGTACAGAGAGGGAGGGGTGAGGAACGGAGTGCTTTCTTTCAAAATGTTGACTGGAGCTAGTTTGAAATAGCAGATATTGCATATTGTACCTTTGGGGTATTTGTTAGTATATCATGCTATATGTTCTCCACTTCTACTGCCTTCTCACCCAACAGGTCGCCATGGACCAGGGCCACCAGATACCAGAGCACCCCAAACAGGAACCAGGTCCCAGCAAATGTGGCTGTGAACAGGAAGAACTTGTAGCGCCACTGCATGTCCAGGAAGGTCGTCCAGAGGTCACGCATGTAGAGTGCGCTCCGGCCGCTGATGTGCTCGATACGCACATTGCTTCGGCCATCTTTGGACAGCACACGCCTCCTCCGCCTCAAGGTCCCGCCCCCTCCAGACACTCCGCCACCCAATAAGGGCTTCAGAACATCTGTTTGCGTTTGGGAGTGGCAAACTTTCTGAGGGGAGGAGCTACGAGAGGAAGGGGGTGTGGCAGATGTCATCTGGCCAATAAGAAGGAAAGACAGACACAAATCTTCACTGCTCTTAAATAGTAAACAGGAATATAAATATAACAGCATCAAAAAATGGCATCAAGTAAAATTAGTGCCGATTAGACAAAAATGCCACTCTCCCAGAATTGTAATATAAGCATTTGGCCCTTTAAAAGCTCAATGCTGTTTATATTATTAAAAAAACACACCATATTAACTGGATTAAAAAGGAAATTTTTTTTTTTTTTTAAACATTTAAAGGTGGAGCATGTGACTTTGCCAGAATGTGCAAATTTGCAATTTGTTTAATATTTGTTTAAACTCTAATACCGGTAACAAAACATTGCATAAGGATACGTAATGCGTCCCGATGTGCTATACATTTTGCTATACATTTTTTCTTTTTGTTTATATATCGTCTAATAAGTTGGTCAAGTCACTTGTTCTACACCAATCATGTGCAAAGAGCTGGAACAACCAATGAGCGACCGCACAGCAAAATGTGTACACCAACCATGGATGTATAAAAATAAGTATTGAACTGGTTGGCATTACTTCGAAATCGCAGCTGGACAAGAAAAGTCCCATTCTACCTTTCGCTGCGGCTTACACTGCAGAAACAGCCAGAGGAATCGAAATAAATGTTATGTAAAAAGGAAGCAGATAAGGCATCTGAAAATTCAAGTAATAAAGTATTGAATTTAAACATAGGTTTAAGGCAATGTTCATATATGCACTATTATTACTGTTACTAAACTTTCTTTACTCTTACATAAATGTGTGGTTGTTTTTAGCAGTTCGCTGATAGCCATCTTAATGGAAACTCTGCAAAGCGGCGTCACCTGGTACACATTAATGTTGGTAGAGTAAGGTGAGAGGCCTGGCAGGCAGTATAGGCTCTGGTGTATCCACAGCATGATATTGGGTTTTTTCAGTTGGTTGTTGGTGGCAAAAGAAGGTCTGTGAGGAAATCATTAAGATTACCAATTAAGATGTGTATCTTTTCATCCTCCTCATTAAACATTAAAGGTGCTGTAGGTAAGATTTTAGGGCTATAATTTGAGTGTAATTTGTTAGAAGTGCCATAGCCATCTGTCAGCTAAATAAGTGAGTGAAATGCTCTGTGAGAATATCTGTTCTGCTTGACTGCACCAAATCTCTGTATGAGCCAATTTAGAGTTTAAACAGCTCTCGGCTCATTTTTGACCAATCAGGATCATCACTTTTCTGATTGGTTCGGGGAATCCATCTTGCCTGTCAATCACAGGTGTATGAATGCAACACTTAATGGCGGAAACTATAAAGGGAGGGCGCAAAGACGGAGGGGGCTTTTTTCCGCTTATTTTCTCAATCTTGCTTTAAGACATATATACGTTTCGATGCATATACTTTGTCTGTATTTTAACGTTAACAATTTTCTTAAGCATTATCACACATGAACACTGCAGACAAAACAGCTGGCCCCAGAGACAGACGGATTGCTGGCCCATCCATCCTATTGACACATCCACTTACGTCCAATGCATCAGGGCACCCGGCACAGCATGGCATGGGAGAGGGGAAGAAAAGGAAGAGCGATAAGAAGGAAGATAAAATACAGAGAGAGGGAGAGAGAGGAGATGGGTTTAGATTTAGGACAGAGATGGACATTATTCCAGAAGACAATCGATAAAGGCTCTATTTTGTGAGTTAGGAGAAAGGAGAAATCG
>JAOPHQ010001726.1:0-145000 GCA_030340625.1 Merluccius polli | reverse complement strand
GACCCCATCACATGCACATCCATGCACGCTCACCAAAAGACATACACACACACACACACACACACACACACACACACAAACACACATACACACAAACACACAAACACACGCACTCTCTCTTTCTCTTCATCTCTCCGGTCTTTTATCGTGTGTTGTATCCCGGTTGCTTGCATAATTATTGTTGTGTTTATTTGCCACATGGAGTCCTTTCCTTCCGACACGGTATTGGTTGAATAGGTTGACACAGGGCAACTAGAAGTTCAGAAGACTGTATAATTCCTTCATCCGATCATTTGTTCGCCTAAACTTTGCATGTATAAAAGGGTTTTCTTGTTTTTTTTGGATTGATGTTATTGATGTCAGTGTGACTGATAGTTCAATTACAGTTTTTCTCAATTGCTAAAACACAATTTCTGAAACCTTGCTCCATTTTCTGAAAACATTAAAGACAAAACCTCAGCTTCAAGCACTATTTACAAAACCTCTGACTCCTCGTGCAAAATGAAACTTTCGCCTCAAAACAGATTTACCTGTGCTCAAAACCAAACACTGCTCTCAAACCATAAACAAAGCGATCAAAATGATATACACTATCAAGCAGTCAGTAAACAATACACCAAAAAATACAAAACACGTTGTTCAAAACATAGTTCTCAGGGAGAAGTACATTGTTCATCTCAAAACAAATTTCATATATTTCCGTCATTGTCTTTTGATAATAAAATAGTTTTTTTTATAGCGCTTTTCTAAGTACTCAAAGACGCTTTACACCAGACAAAAACAAAATTTAAAAAATTAAAATGGGTAGGGAGAGTGTATCGGAGTTGATGAATGAAAACATGTTCTATCATAGTAGCTCCAAACTGATCAGAAATTATACTCTGCTTTGCAATTTTTTTGGTTCATTCTCCTTGTACCCCTATTTTTACAGTACTGTACCCTGCATCTCACAAACTTGTCATTTGTTTTTGTGATACTGTAATTCTTGTTCTTTGTTGATATGAACCTGCAACCAGTCAAAATCTATTGAGCAGTCCTTCCATCCATTCTTAGACTTTCTCCAATCTTCAACAACCTGTTTGCTCTCTGAACTGGCTTATATTGGTTGTGTCACATGATTTGAAACAAGTGAAATCAATTTTGATTGGTTGTGTTTAATCAATGACATGTCTTCTCTATTTGTATTTGATTGTTGCCACTTGTGTTTACCAGTATGGATGACATGTGCATTAGAGTGCAGAATGTGTTTAGAGTTCTGCTGAAAAGTCTAAGTGAGATCTGCAAATTGTGTTTTACCATGAGAAATGGTTTAAGGTATTGACAACAGACTGCACAATTAGCTAAATGAGTTCAGGCAACTGCGAACTTTGTTCAGCCAATGGGTTTTAGTGTTTTAGCAATTGAGAAAAACTGTAGGCCTAATGTAACGGATGTCATGTAAGTGTTGAGCCAGTAGATGGCAGCAGATACTCCCTTTGAAAAAAGAAAGCGACTGAAGACACGCGATAGCCTATAACCATTTCTAATTTAAATAATATAGGGGCCGCATGAATGGGTTCCATGTGTTATTATCAAGTTATAGCGGTAGTCAAGAGAAGATGCTTTATGTTGTTTTTATTCATGAAAGAAAGAGAGGAAAAAGAACGAAAAACAAAACCATACGGAAACCAACAATACTAATGATATATCTATGCTTTGTTAACATTCATTAGTAATATGAAAGTGGTGCTTTGACAGGAAAGATAGGCTATTGTTTTCAATACTCTGCCCATAGTCAAAAAAATCCTGGTTTCAATTACATTTTGAAGTGTGCTCCTCCTCAACCCTCCGTCCGCCCTTGAGCAAGACAAACGGCAGGCTTGGTTGGTGCGCTACCAGTCCACAGTAGAGCAGCAGTGGTGGTGGTGTGCAGTATCACCACAGAGAACAGTTACATCACAGTAACACAACACTGGCGGCTCTGTTACCATAACACTGTCAAGCATGATGAATACATGGATGAATGAATGGATGAACAAATTAATGAATGAATAACACATACACACACACATGCATGCACGCACAAACACGCACACACATACACACACACACACACACGCTATTATTTACAGAAACACACAGGCAGCCTATTCATGAAGGCATGCAGGCAAGCCCCTGTATGTGTGTGTGTGTGTGTGTGTGTGTGTGTGTGTGTGTGTGTGTGTGTGTGTGTGTGTGTGTGTGTGTGTGTGTGTGTGTGTGCGCGCGCGTGCCTGTGTGCCTGTGTGCACATGCGTGTGTTTAATTATACAGGTCATGTCTAAATCAAGACACACTATGACCGTTGTCCTCAAGGTCATAGTGTGTTGTTATTTATTTCTCACAATCTGTTTCTTTGATAAATATTCACACTTGTCATTCCTCCACCCACCGTCCCAGAAAGCCACTGGTATGGAAACCTATGGAGGTGGAGCTGTTTGAGAGGAGCATTGATCCTTTGTCTCCCATCCTGCCCCCCCCCCCCCCCCCCCCCTCACACACACACACACACATACACACACACATACACACATACACACACACTCCACAATGAAGTTCCAAACAAAACCATCCCATAACTGTCCTCTATCACTTCCCTAATGACATCATGTGCCAAAAGAATCACATTAGTTATGCAACCAATATGAAAAGCAACGTATGGTACTTTTAATTGCCTTCACTCAAATATGAGGCAGTTTCATTCAGTTAATGCAGCTCAATTTCAGTTTTTTTGAATCAACATATTGTCCTTATCTCCTATTGCGTGGCATAATAAAGGTGCAATGTGCCGACCTATTGCATCATTGTTAGGAGCTGTGACTGTATAACCTTTTGTTACGAGTTGTGTATATCCAACTTATGTTGACCTCATACCTTTTGGTTGTATCTTTGAAGGAACTATATTCTGTTTGTGTGCTTATAATTTATCTTTCTGTGGGATTACGATCTATCCTTATTACTCCAAACTGTGTTCATGTCTGATATGTAGGCCTAGCCCATATAGTCTCCCACTGGTGATTTCCTCTTTTGTGGGAACGGTTGATATCTAGCACACCTGCGCCCAAGAGCCAGGTCCTGTTATCTGTTATTGTTCGTCATCATGAAAATAATGAATTATCTGTATCTTCTCTCTTTCACGCAATGGTCTTTATTCTCTCACGCTAAACTGCATAGGCCTAGTATATGCTTTATGTAGCCTATCTGAATAAACTTTGAATGCCTTGTGTCACATTGATACCCAAGCTCGCTGCTCTGCAACAGAGACCATCCTGAACAGGAGAACTCAGCCACATTAGATGACCACTAAAAACAGAGCATAACATTCATCTTTAATATGATGGAAATAAGACAGGTTATGGGTGCTATTTCAAGGGTGTCTTTAATTTCACAGTCATGGTTAAGGCCTATCTGAAAAGCAAAGCGGTAGCCTACACATAGCAAATCGCCCCCCCCCCCCCCCCCCCCCCCCCTACAATGGTCCACACATCCACGTGTCTCATTCTGATGCATGTAGGCCTATTTCATTGTGTTGCTTTCTGCACTTTAACACTTTAACTGTACAATGACACGAAGGGGAGTTTTGCAAGTGGGACCTATATGAGTTTTGCAAGTCATATAGGACCTAGGGCCCTCACACCATATCTCACACCCAAGTGTCTCTGCTAGTTTCCCATCCTGCGCCCACGTGGTTTAAATAGCAAATGCACTTGCGCTCCTCTGTGAGTGCATCCATGGGTGTGTTGGTCTATTGCTATCTTGAGGCAACTGGAAGCCATTGCACCATTGACCAACAGAAACCTGGTGGAAAGTCAACGGTGTGGTGTTTCACTGTTAGGGCACGTCAGTTATGCGTGCCTATAGGCGAGTGCACAATGCTCGTACACGCTGCTTGTTACACACAGGGAGGCGCAGATTACAATGTGAAAGATTAATTGTGTACATCAATGTCATAATGTCCACGTCTACCCCCTGCTCCTGCATGACATTTACAGTTCACTTATAGAAGGACTTTATTGCAGGTGTTATAAACCATTCGTTAAAATAAATTATGTTTGCAGAAGCCTGCGTGTTTTGTACTGCTTGTTCCCTAGATGGGCTGCGCACGCGCAGATCCGTCTCCTCGCCTGAACGTCGTTCCTTCTTCCCACCTGGCAAATCCGCCATCATTATATCAATCCGCCAAGCGCTTGCTTTAAAGGGAATTAGGGAATGGGAGATGACACTCTGATTGGTTTATTGCATGTTACGCCCGAAACACACCTAGGATTAATGAAGAGATGAAGTACAACCCTTTTGGACCCCATTTCTGTTCGCCGTTGAACTCGCAAAAGTGGATTGGGACACGGCCTATATGCACCTGCAGTTAAAGTACGGCCATAAGGTCTCATGAATCAGACCTTACATTAATATCTAAAGTCTGAGGGCAGACGAGCTCGCATCTGGGTGAACGTTTCACCAGTCGCTGCACAAAATACACTTACACGTATTTCTTTGGTAGACTATCTCTGTTAACGAAGCAGGAGACGAGGCCGGCTCAGTGCCCTGTCTCCCCGGTAGTAGTAGTGCTGCTGACCGGGACCGGGACCCAGACCGAGACCCGCACACGCAGCACGCCGCCAGGACGGGGTCTCCTCTTGAGGCCCAGACATCCGCCTCGGAAACCGCGCCCGTGCGTCAGCCAATCATAACGCGGGGTCCGCGTGACGCTCGTTGGAGGAGGAGGAGGATGATGATGATGTTGCTCAGGCCACCGGCTCGGGGCGGAGAGGAGAGAAAACCTACGCGATCCCACGTTTAGAGGAAAAAAACCCGAAACCACGCTGCCATTACATCAGGCTTGAGTCGCTACCCTAAACGTGCGACGGAAAACGTAGACACACAAAAACCAGTCGCGCTTGTAAATTAGTTACGCCCAAAATAATTGGACTGAACTGGTTAAATCCACTGGAAGTAGCGTCGACGTTATAAGATATGTTGTCCAATTCTGCGCATAGGTGAGTAGCCTTTCCGATGTTGACTTAATTTGTTCACACCGTTTCCTCCTACCTATGAATGAATACTACTAGGACATCTTACGTCATCGGTCAGCAGTGAATAGTTGAACTATTGGAGTAAAAGTTTAGTTAAAATCCATTTCAAACCGACGCGATTGACTGCGCCACTTGACGCACAGCAGCATAGCGAAATGGCATTTGATGGCGATGAGTTGATTAAAAGAAATTATGATTTTTGCCGATTTTAAACGACTGCTTTTACCCACCCATGGCTTTTACCAGGCATAGCCTACTTTACCGTGTAGTGGCATTTTTGTTCCCCTCAGTGTGTGTGTGTGTGTGTGTGTGTGTACGTCATTTCACAGTGTAGCGGAAATGTGTGTCACTTCACACGCCAGCTACTTTGTACGGCACGGCTGCTGATAACAATGCAAGTAACGCAGATAAATATCGATGCAAATAACGCAGCATGAACACAGCAGGCGGTAATCTCCATCAGGTTTTTTTTTTAGCAAACTCTAAACTTTTCGTTCAACATGTCCCCGAGTGTGTGGATTTTCAAGTGTTTTAGCTGCAGCATTGTTTAATAATTAGATGCTCAATTAATGTACGCATGCATTTCTAAATAGGCAGATTTTTAAATATTCTAGTCTAATTGTGATCCGCAAACACCATATTCATGTACTACAACATGTCCCCAAGTAGCCTACCTCTGAGGATTTTCAAGAAACGGCGCTGGCTGCTCCAAAAGTTGCCAAAAGTCGCTAAATGAGCTTTCAGTCAGGCTGGAGAGGAGAAATCAAGATATTGTCTACTAGGCCTTCATACTTGTTCATGCTAAGTATTTTCCTTTGATTAGGCCCACAGGTATCAGATTACCTATCAATTTATTACAAAACAAGGCAAGTGCTTTATATTAAGGTCCTTGTAATAAAAGGTAATAAGGCCCTTAATAAGCATTAGTTAATAGGTAATAAGGACCTTATAAGTCCTCTCTCTCCTCCTTCCCTCTCTCTCTCCTTTCCTTCCTCTCTCTCCTCCTTCCCTCTCTCTCCTCCTTTCCTTCCTCTCTCTCCTCATTCCCTCTCTCATGCTTTCCTTCCTGTCTCTCCTCATTCCCTCTCTCTTGCACTGCGTGTGTCTGGCAGAGCAGAGCCCCAGAGATTCGCTTAAAATGCATTGAAAATACCCCAAATTCACAAAATCCCACTGGATGCTCTGAGAAAGTAGCCAGATTTGTCGCTCTTCACTGCTTGTAAATAAAGTCATCAGTTGGGATAGTGCCTAGTTAGCAACACTGAATGGGGGCAGTGGCTGTTCTGAAGAGTGGGTGGGGGGTAGTGCCCCCTTAAAGCAATATTTCACCCATTTTGAATAGTTGGCTCAAAATCCACTTTTGTTCATATCATGTTTTAATGTAATTAGATGCAAATAGTACTACACATGTGCAATACATTCTACGATTTGGACAGGACAGAAATTGTGACTTATGGTTGTCCTGTGCTGCACAGCTGGGAAGGAAATGAACTGCATTCTTTATCGGTTCCCCAATTTCAAACTGTATCCTGTATTCTCCCCTGACAAAGTGTTCTCAGAACAGACTCATCTCTCTCTCTCTCTCTCTCTCTCTCTCTCTCTCTCTCTCTCTCTCTCTCTCTCTCACTCTCACTCTCACTGACTGACTGACAGCTATAGCTATGAGGAATGCAAGACCATATCTGATTGGCTGCTGGCCCACACAGAGGTGCGCCCCCTAGTGGCCATTGTGTGTGGCTCGGGGTTGGGGAAGCTGGCCGAGATGATCAAAGACCCAGTCATCCTGAAGTACAAGGACATCCCTAACTTCCCCCAAAGCACAGGTAAGGTCTCACACCCGTGTGGAACCAATGGGCTTGTGGATGAGTCTACACCGTGACCTAACTGAATGCGAATGCGATTGATTGCTTTGTTTTCTATTGGAATGTCCTAATGTGCCACAAGTGACACAGCGGAGATGCCCTGTTTCAGTAACAAAAGTGCATATTTAACAGTGCTTGCTTGCTGTTAGGACAGGGTGTGATCCTTTGTGTGTGTGTGTGTGTTGCAGTACAGGGTCATGCGGGTCAGCTGGTGTTTGGGACTCTGCAAGGGAAGCATTGTGTGTGCATGCAGGGTAGATTCCACCTCTACGAGGGATACTCCATTCAAAAGGTGAGTTGTGGCCCCTTTGGTAGTAAAGTAAGTAAAAAGTAAACAATGGCAAGTTCAGTTTTTCGGTGTTTATTTTAGTTTGTCATGGCTTGCGTTCATGCTGTTTACTTTTGTTTCATTTAGTTTACTTTGGCCACCCCTTGTTTAGCTTCCTTGTACAATATCTGAAGTGGGGTCACATTTGTTTTTATTGGTGTCAATAGCTCTCTTTAATGGTGCAGAGCTGCTGAAACAGGCTGCCTGCTTGCATGACTAACTGTGCGTTCACACCAGAAGCGTCTTGCGCTGCAAAGATGCTTTGGACGCTCATAAAGATTCGCTGCGAATATTTTTGTTCGCTTTTGACGCTCAAGACGCTCAATGACGTACAATTAAATTATGCAGACGCATTTAAAGGAGCCGTATGCTTTTAGTACAGAGCCATATCAAAGAGTGAACTCCCATACACTTTGGCCATATTGCAGAGACGGTTTTGCTTGTTGGATAAACAATAGTCGCACATCCCTCGTAACTACGCCGTGAAGGTGAACCCTCCCGGACTCCGCTATTAACATGAACCGCTCCGCCGGAGGAGCCGCACATCCACACGCACCGGACACCACAATACAAACATGTTTTCCATGTGATTGCTTTTAAATAAAGTTGTGTGCAGTTATACGGTAAATACGATTAAGTGTTCAATGTCTCCTTCCTGGTCCAGAACCGCTTGGTCCATGCCGTTAATAGGCGGCCCGCTTCGTGCGTGTGCTTGTAAACATGATATTTAAGCTGATTATTACGGTATTGTCTCTGAAATAAAAAAGACTTGGATCGTACAACACCGGGTGCCCAGCCACAGCCGCGATTATCTTTTCCGTCGACATTTTACAGTAGGAACCAACAAAGTACAGTAGGAACCAAAGTGCCGGTGTTCCCCGGGACCCACCCAAACGGAGAGCGTCTACATTCAGATTGGCTGTCAGTTTTTGCCACTGAAACGCGTCATAGTAATTTGCATAAAGTTAAACTGTCTTCAACTTTTTTTTGACGCTCTGGACGCTCAACTTTTGACGCTGGTAGCGTTGGACGCTTGTGACGCTTTGGACGCTCTTGCCCATACAAAGTGAATGACTTCCGGCGATTTGGTCGCTCAAGACGCTTCTGGTGTGAACGCACAGTAAGACTTTGTGGATAGTATAGCACAAGAAGTAATCCAGTTCAGAAAGTAACTATAGAGAAAAACATTATGTCTAAGATGTCTAACCAGCACAATTAAAACAGTTAGCTTTTGTAGAATGATCCTTCAGAATACCAACATAGGAGGTTATTGTTATGGCAGGTTGTTTGGGAATTGTAGGCCTTATATACAGCACATTACCATTGCCCATGGCAACCAGGGAGCATCAACGGGTCATGTTATTCTGCTGTCCTGTAACATCTCGGACGGAAAACGACTATAGGCCGACTATAGTCCGTACAACATGCAAACTAGACCCATACTAAGGGGTTACGCTAGTTCAATAACAAGGTTTGCGACTGACTGGAGTATATCTCCAATGGTTTTTCCTGTGTGGTCTAGATCACGCTGCCCATGCGTGTCTTCAAGCTGATGGGCGTGCACACGGTGATCCTGACCAACGCAGCTGGCAGCCTCAACCCGGGCTACAGAGTAGGAGACATCATGGTCATCAAGGACCACATCAACATGCCCGGCCTCTCTGGGAACAACCCACTGGTTGGGCCAAACGATGACAGGTGTGTGTGTGGGTGTGTGTGTGGAGATGAGAGATGCAGTGAAGGGATTAAGTAATGGATGGATGGATTAATATTTATTATATTTTCGATGGTTTGGTGAAGTATAGACGAATGGTTTGGAGATTTGATGGAAGGAGGGTTGTAAAGGTTGAGTGAAGGAGGTATGGTGCTAGAGTCCAGAACATTGGGTTAGGGTTAGAGTTACAGTTTCTGAATACCGTAGCCCTTTATAACAAGTAAATACTGTCTGAAGTACCCACCTTGTCTCCCGCATCTGATGTGGCGAGTGGCACGGACAAACAAGCAGCAAAGTAGCAACAGACAAAAAAGACCAAGACCAAATCCATTATACTTAAATCCTTTCAGATTAGGCCTTCAACATCTTTCAGACTCATTACTATGGTGTTTGAACTGCTTCACATTTTCACTCACAAAAAAGGGGGTTTGGCTCCACTGACCCAAACCGAACACGGCTCTTAGCCTGGTGTTCTCATGAAGACATTTAATATGTTCCTCCCTATGTAACCCCCTTCCAGGTTTGGCACCCGGTTCCCTTGCATGTCAGACGCCTATGACCGGAAGCTCAGGCAGTTGGCGCAGGAAGTTGGAGCCGAGTTGGGCTTCAGTGACTTCCTCAAGGAAGGAGTCTACTTCGTCCTGGGTGGTCCCTCCTTTGAGACCATTGCCGAGTGCCGCATGCTGCATATGCTGGGGGTGGATGCAGTCGGTAAGTCTACAAACTGTGCTTGTTGCAACATAGGATGCACATACCTTTTCAATGGCACGCTACAGATTTAGAGAACAATATAGGTGCATCTATTGTTTTGACTGAACATTGTTAATTTCGAACATCATGTAGCGCCATTCAAATGCAATCAGGTTATATATAACATTTGGTTTGTGTGTCTAAAAAAAAAGAAGACATTTGACAAGTCAGTTTGTATTTCCAGCGTGGATATCAACTGCTCAAATATATGTATTCTTTTTGAAAAAAGCAGGATTGATTCAAAACAATGAATATACAGACACCAACCCCCTTCAAGATGTGGCGCGATTGTCGACGGAGGGGGGGGGGGGGGGGGGGGGGGGGGGGGGGGGGGGGCTGCCGTCGGGGGCTACATGCAGTCGACTCAACCTCTCTACGGACTGAGTATGGACAGTTTTTAATGTTTATCAGAAAATAACTACTCAGTATTCTGCTTGAGTATCATTTTCGGGACAATTCGGGATGGATTCGGGATTTGGGACAAACGCTTAGATTTCGGGACTGTCCCGAATTTCTCAGGACGTCTGGTCACCCTAAATACAAATGAAGTAAAAATAAAGAATAAAGACAAATTAATTAACGCAAGTACGTTTTGGGATCTTTGTGTGCAAGCAGCAGATCTATATCACACTACTTGACACATGTCCATTTTGTGTGCACATTTTTTTCTTTAAGCACTGAATGTACTCAAATCCTCGAAATGCCCCTGACCCTGTGTCTCTTTCAGGGATGAGCACTGTCCACGAGGTGATCGTGGCGCGCCACTGCGGGATGCGCTGCTTCGCCCTGTCACTCATCTCCAACGAGGCGGTGATGGAGTACACCAGCCAGGAGAAGGCCAACCATGAGGAGGTGCTGGAGACGGGCAGAGTGAGGGCGGGCCAGATGGAGGAACTGGTGTCCACCATCGTGTCTCGTCTGGAGGAGTACAGCGCTTGTTAGGCCTGCTCCACCTGTCCAAAGGCAGGTCAAACAGGCAAAACATTCCTATTCACTCACTAACGTCCCCCCCACTGATACACCCCGGAGCTAGACAGCTGTCTGGCTCAATCTTTACATCTGCAGTCTTGTTTTGGTGTTTTTTTCACTGATCCTCGTGTACAAGCTGTTTATTTCTTCTAGTCTAGTGCATGCACACATTAGCACCACTGCTGGACAGAATCTTTCAGAACTGCTGTGATAGTTTTCCTTTTTTTTTTACGAGTTTTACAGAGATTTATAAATAGATACATCAACGGTCATTTATGTAAATACCTTAATAATAAAAATAATAATACATTCCCTGCTAAAACTGAAAGGTTATATTTTAAAAATATGTATGCAAAATGTATTCATTGTGTGTGTGTGTGCAGGGGTTGAAATTAAGCTGTTTTACTCGCCAAATGCGAGTAATCTAAAAAAATAAAAGCCCAAGTGGTGGGGACCAGGGCTGGAGTGGGAACAAAATTCGGCGCGATTGGGGGGGTGCGCGATTGTCAACGGGGGGGGGGGGGGGTGCTGGGCCGCGGACCCAGCACCAGACCCGCCAGCCACGGACCCGGCCGCGGACTCCACACACAGCCGGTGTGCATGCTGTGAGGATGTCATCGTGTGCGCCTATCACATGATTTAGACTTGACGGTTTCGGTTGAGTATGTGGGGATTTTTTCGGTCGCAATTGGTTTGAAAAAAATGTGTGTTACGAACAGTGGCGTAACTATCGACGGTGCAACCGGTGCATTGCACCGGGGCCCAGACGCCGGGCCCCCCGTCACAATGCGATTACTATGATTGAAAATCAATTTAGACACGAAAAAGTAATTCTAACAAATGGCAATTTAATATTTTTGTCTGGTAAAAAATCTGTTTGTCTAGTAAAAATGTTCATCTACTCGCCAGTTGTCTGGTAAGCCAAAAAGTTAGTTTCAACCCCTGTGTGTGTGTGTGTGTGTGTGTGTGTCAAAGTCAAATTCAGAACAACATTCCATAAATCTCTTACTCTACTGTTACTTTTTTTTGTTGCAGAAACCCAATAATTTCACATATCTGTAAGAACTGTAAGATCGGATGGCTACTGATAGTCTTGACTGTTCCGCTTGGGGACATTTTCCCTATTAAAATTACTGAGATATGAAAAATGTGTTTATTATTAATTTTACAATCAAAGGATTTGATTACATTCCTGTTTTGTTCTGTGTTGTCCTGTTTTACCTTTTATTATGGAAGCAGAGTGCATGTTAGAGAATAGAAAGCCATTTCACACGTCACACGTCATTCATCCACATCTAAGAGCATTGACACAGTTTGACTGCCATTCATCTACAAGCAGAGTATTAGTCTAACTTGGCTAGTTAGCTTTTATTTCTTACTTTCTACAATTGTTTTTCAAGGAATTCATTTTGCAAGGACTGAATGGGGGAAAAAAAGGTTGGTCATTAACATTCATCAGTCACGACCGGGGTAGACAGTAAGCCCTGTCTGGCCTGGTAGGGTAGGGTTCACTAAGCGCCGTCTGCCCTGGTAGGGCAGATAGGGTTCACTAAGCACCGTCTGCCCAGGTAGGGCCCAGGTAGGGCAGACAGGGTTCACTAAGCGCCGTCTGCCCAGGTAGGGCCCAGGTAGGGCCCAGGTAGGGCAGACAGGGTTCACTAAGCCCTGTCTGCCCTACCAGCCGCCCCATGCAGTACAGAATGTTCTGAGCACAAATGTCAACACAGGCAGACTTCTGTTCACTTTTCCCATGAACACTATTGGCCTTGAAAGCGGTGGAGGCACATGTCCCCCTAGCCCCCTCCTCCTCCCCCCTGTAGTTTTTCCTCTCCCCTCACCTGACCCGCCCCCGTCTCGTCGTAAACATCACCCACCGTTTCTCACCCAAAATAATTGCCTGTGGCTGCAGCTGCCGCCATAGCCTTCCCCCTCCTGTGCCCCAAATACCTTTCTAGTGCGACGCCTTCCCAAGTCTTCACCATACAAGGTCATGGGAGATTTTCTTATAAGCTGTGTAAGTGTCTGTGTGTTAAAATCATATTTTATTTCTATGAAATGTCGAGAGAGGAGCGGGTCCTTCAGCAGTGTTTAAAACAGTGTGGCGGTAGGAGAATGTAGCAAGGTTGACAGTGCTCAAGAGGATGGCTTATGGCTTTTTTATGGTTTAATAATTACAGCATAGGCGTCGATTACGGGGGGGACGGGGGGGACATGTCCACCCCAACTATTTATAATTTGAATTTTGTCCCCACCACTTTTAAAAATGTGCAAACCAATTGCGACCGCGGCCCAGCACCCCCCCCCTCGTCGACAATCGCGCCTTACTTTGATCCCACTCCAGCCCTGGTCCCCACCACTTCTAAAACCAAACTGACGCCAGTGAATTACAGCCTTTGCTTCGGTGTGTTTTTCCACATTCCAGCAGTTGGATTGTGTGGATACTCAATATACTACTAGTCACTCCTGTTGTTCCAGTAATCAGAAATAGTTGATCACAGCAGGTCGATAAATTACCAAAGGCAACATTTAGTGTTTGACTTTGGAAAATAAATATGGAGGTATATTTGCAGTAGGTGCCTACAACCTGCCAGACTGACAAACTGCAGTGAAACCTCAGAGATGTTTGGCAGTTAAATAGGACACATTCTGTAGGCCTACACTTTATACAGGATGCACACCAAGGAAGTTTGTTCAATCATTCTGGGATGTCCCACAGCTGGTTTAACACGCTAAGCTACTTTAAACATAACCGGATATTTGACGGGTGCCTTTACAAAAGGCCATGGACAAAATGTGATATGTTCTGTAAAGTTTCCAGATACAACCTTGACTGAAATATAACTAATACATGCAACAAAATAAATGTGTTTGCCTTAAGTTATGGAGCATCTTTTATGCTTGAAATGACATGACACTACTAACAATCAGGAACCCTATAAGTGACAATCTACAGACTAAATACAGTGCAAGTTATTGTATTGTATTGTAGATCACAGTTGTAACAATGAATGTTTAAATGATCAATCAACTCTCGGCACACATTCTGGTTTGTTCAAGAGAATCCATACACTATGCTGCCATCTACAGGGTGAATCCACCACCCACAATATCTTGAAATAATCAATACATGAATTGCTGACATCATTTGTAAGTCATTTGTATTTGATTTTCTGTATGAATCATATCATTCGTAAACACACTGAAGAAGTCTAGATACAGAAGTTTAGCCATAGGACTTTCTGTAGCCGGATGCTTCACTGTGATGCAAGATGTGTGTAATTTATAGATACTTGCATCATACAAGTACAAAGATAAACTGCTGTTGAGCTTTCGATGGCAGCACATTCACAGTCACTCTTGAACATAAAACCGCTTTGCAGGATTAATTTATAGTACACTATAATAGTGTGTTTATAGTAAAGTAATCATGAGTTGCTGCGTGAACGTTGCTTGCTAGACGCATGTGCATCGCGAGTCTGAGGCCAAGGAGAAATACATCCAAATGAAACTCTGTTTGCCCAGAAGTCAGATTAGATGGTAGCCATGAGACCGGAGCAGAATGTCCTCCATGGGGCTGCGCTCACAGCAGCACGACACTGGGACAGACCAAGGCTGGTATTAAGGGGCTTTGCTGCCCTCTGCTGCTGTGGCAGACAACTGGCACAGTATACATGAACATTGACATTCATTATTTCTCAAAAGGTTTTGTGTCTTGTAATATTTAAACCACGGAGATGGCTAACGTATATATATATATATATATATATATATATATATATATATATATATATATATATATATATATATATATATATATATATATATATATATATATATATACATTTCTTTCCAATATATATATATTGGAAAGAAATGTACTCATACTCAAATTTACCCAGCTAAATACATTTTAAATGTAAACAATGTATATAAAACCAGAATCCATGTTTTTGTATATTTTTCAAGGATGGTCATCAATTCAGATCGTCATGACTGATTTGTGTGGAAAAGTTCATGTTAATTTTGGTGGTCATTTATAGTGTACTATAAATGAATCCTGCAAAGCGGTTTTATGTTCAAGAGTGACTGTGAATGTTCAGGGCAAAGAAGGCCACGAGTAGTTGTGAATGAACTCTGGTGCTGATTGAGAACCTACACATAATTGCATCTCTAATTCAGCAACAATACACAGGACATTCATAACATAATTCAAATGTGCATCAATTGCCATAAAACGTTAGCCAAGCCTATCTTAACGTCATAGCAGTAATGATATCGCACAACATTTGCCTTTCCAGCTGGGCTCCACACAGGGCCGGCCTGAGGCATAAGCGAACTAAGCGGCTGCTTGGGGCCCCCTGGCCACCAGGGGGCCCCCAATCGTGTGTTGAACTTTTTTTTTAAATTTGCCAATCAAAAACATATTTGTTTCAACGTCAAAGTATGTACGCAAAAAAAAACAAACCTAAATATTTTTGATCAATATACCTGCCTACAACTGCTGTGTCTCTGGTGTCAATGTTTGAGTCGTGCGCATAGACACCTTCACAATTTTCTGGTGACTCCGCGGAGGTGGGAGGGGGGCCCCAAAAGGTTTGAATCAAATTCTGTTTCGGGCCCCCAAAAGGCTTGGGCCGGCCCTGGCTCCACGTAACTTGCCACTTGTAAAATACTTAGGCATCAAAGCTCACACATCTCTCCAGAGAACATAGACAGGTACCAATATCTTAGTTCAATTTGTTACATACTTAACCAATTGCCAGTCTCAAAGTGATCTGTTTTTGGTAGTACCAGATAAGCCTTCACATTGGGTCCGTTTCAAAACGTTTCCTAATGCTCGAGCTGAGGCTTGATCCCTTGAGCTTCGAGTGCCAGCGTTATCGCCATAAAGGCGCAACGTGGATTTGGGACAGCTGAGCTGCTGCTTCAGCGCCATTAAAAGCAACGTCGACTCATGATGATCTGACCAATCAAAACATTCAAACTTCGTAGCCAATCACATTCGTAGGCAAATTGTCGCAAAATAACTTGCTGTTTGGATACTACACTGACGTATCCTAAAGGATTCAGTGGCCGATTGAGCTTCTCAACAGTTGGGACAGCGGGTGAAGATCAAGGAAAACATCCAGCTCACCAGGAAGCACAAGCCGAATCGGGATAGACGGACAATCGGAATGCAGCCATTGACTATCCATTTGACTCCCAAAATGGCCACAAAGTGCACATTAACACCACATACAACGGGCCTATATCCATTTGCTTTCACAAGAGATGGAGCAGCTTCCAACTGAATTTAGAAATCTACAGACAAAGTAATTGTTAGTCAATGAAACATCTCTTGATCACCACTTATTTAAACAAGCTTTGGGTTTAAAATGTTTAATACGTTATTTGCTACCTGTGATCATAGGAATACAATTTTATGTGGATTCTGTTTGGGGTTTCAGCTTGAAGTGTTTACGATACATGCACATCTGTGTGCAAATAGACAGCAAACATCACAACTTAAATATCAGTTTTAAAAAAAGGTTTGCATAAAGCAATGTTCTTTAAAAAAACAAACATGTTTTTAAGCTCTTTTTTTTCTTTCTTTTTTTTTACAAATCTCAAATTTCAACTTTCATTAGATAAACTTTGGGATCATATTAAGCTTTGTTTTTAACATAGAGCATGCAGAGCATCAGGTCAGGAACAAGGGCTGGCAATACATCATAGTCTGATGTTTTTGAGATGACTATTTGCCTCTATGAAATGTGATTATTATACCTTTCAAAAGAAAAATGGAATGGCAATAGCATATTTCAATAAATAAATAAAAAATAAAAAACAATCTCTTTAGAGTGGTTTAGAGTGAAATATGGTCACATATTGTGGTATCAGGACGTCATATGAAGATGACATCACATACGGCACAATGGCCATGTAGGAAACCGCTCACTCGTTCCCTTCATCTGACTTCATACTGATAATGCACCCTAAAAGCAGTGTACAACTGACAGTGTACGACTGAGTGTAAAGTAATCCCACACATCATGTCCCATGATGCATATTCATCTGGTGACTGGTGTCTTCTAGTTCCCCCTGTTTCCTGCCTGTTCCCTACAGTGTACTATAGTGTTCACCACTACACAGCGATTAGGAAACGAGTGAACAAGTGAGCGATTTCATACACGTCATAATGTTGCCGCTGCCATATCCCCCCTCCCCGCGAACATCACCATGTCCAGTCCTCTGTGTGTGTGTGTGTGTGTGTGTGTGTGTGTGTGTGTGTGTGTGTGTGTGTGTGTGTGTGTGTGTGTGTGTGTGTTCAGCTGTAGGCATGGATGATCCTGTGCCTCTTCAGGTGGTGCAGCAGGATGAAGGTCTTGCCGCACTGCGTGCAGCTGTAGGGCCGCTCGCCGCTGTGCGTGCGCTGGTGCACGCGCAGGCTGCTCTGCTGCGTGAAGCGCTTGCCGCACTGGCCGCAGCCGTACGGCTTCTCGCCCGTGTGCGTGCGATGGTGGATGTTGAGGTGTGACGAGCACTGGAAGCTCTTGCCGCACACGCCGCACCAGAACGCCCGCCGCCTCTTGTGACTCTGCTGGTGCAGCTTGAACTGGTGCAGGCGGGCGAATGCCTTGCCACACAGCGCGCAGATGTAGCCCCGCGTCGCTGCCCCCCCGCCCGCCCCCATGGAGGGTCTGTGGTGGTGCGTGGCGGTGGCGGGGTGGTGGAAGCCGTCCAGTGCGAACGCCGGCCTGTCGGAGGCGGCTGTAGCGGTGGCGTCCCGTTCAGAGTGTTCATGAAGCGAGTGGACTTGGGGGTTTCTGGGAGGGTACGCGGCGTGCTCGTTCTGTCCGTCTTGCTGCGGACCGTGTGTGATGGGGGGAGATCTGGAGGACTGGAAGGTAGACCCCTGCGCCGGGGTGTCCTTCTGGTACTCATTGCTGTAGGGGGTCTTACAGGGCAGCTTGGGGGCGGACTGGGGGGCGCTGCCGGACTTGCAGTGGCCGCCGGGAAACGTCTGCGTGTCCGGATGGTTGGGGAACGTGTTGGAGTACTCCTCCACGACGCTAGAGAAATCCAAGAAGCCGGCGTCAATGTCGTTCCCTTCGATGATGGACGACCAGAGCTGGTTCTCTCGATCGTCCAATGAGAAGTCACCGGGGAGTTGATTCTGTTTGCCTGTGCCGTGCTGGCATCTGTCCCGACTTAATGCAGAATGACCCTCCTCCTTCTCCATTTTGATGGTCAGCTGCAGGTCGTTGGTCTCCTCACCACGCTGTCTGGGATTGTGTGAAACGGCAAACTGAGTGCCGTCATTGGTGAACTCTGCATTAGACAATTGGCTGGGCTCTTCAAGCAGGTGCGTCTCAGTGGAAGTGTTTGAGTATTGCATGGCGTGCCCTGAAAACACACATGGTGAAGGTGAATGAAGCAGCCGTCAATGTATTTAACCAACCGCTAGGCGACTCATTTTCTTTTGGACCCACCAATAGATTCTGAAGATCTCCTGGTCCAAACAGCCTCCTCTGGAGCCTCCTCCTTAATGGTAAAGGCCGCAGTGTCCTGATCAGCGTTGGCAAACTAGAAAATCAACGGGTTGAATTTAGCTTTGCGTGTAATGAAATGAATGTGCGTCCCATTAGGCAAATGAGGGATTCATAACAATGTGAAACAGACCTTGATATTTCCGGCGGGATGCGGACAGCTGCTCCCAGCATCTGTCCCGCTGTCAATGAAGCTCTCTAATTGGCACGGAAAAAGACAACCAAGGTGGATCCACGTTAGTAGTATGACAAGTAGTTAGGCAACTGGATGGTAACTTGTTTTAATCCCAGCAAGCAAGAATTATTGATGAACAATGATCAACATAATTATTTAACATAATACCATGTCCAATTTGGTCGCTTTTGTGTTCATTTCCCTAAGGCATCACCTAGTTCAATGACATACTGGGATAAAGAATCACTTTATAAGCATACGAATACATGCTAAAATAACGAGTAGGGTTAGAGCACCGCCTACTTACCAAATCCCCGCTGCATTTGTGCATTTTTGTTTTCCATGACTAATAATTTTCTTTTCAGGATTTCATTCTCGCTCTGTGTTCGTGATATTTCAAGGTGCAAAGAACCGCATTTATCATCGACAAGTTTAGAAATTTCTGACACAGCTGTTTTCACCAACACCTCCATGATTGAGGTTAGCTGGGTTTGAAAAGGAATACACGTTGCCATGTTACTTTAAAGATATATGTATAATAGGTCGATTTCTAGCAATATTTCATAATGCAAATACTTGTTATAAACTGCAATAACAATCGAGGCAGGAAAAATACATCCCTGACTGTAGTAACCCGGAACCTTTGTTTCGCGTGGCGGAGCAATTTACCGTAAAACCTAGAATACTGCGCCCGCCCGGGTTCAGGGGACTCTTGGCTCCATCTATCGCTTGCAACCTGTGTTTCAACTGCAGCACACCTCTATGCGCTCACTGGACTGGACATCCAACACCTCCCCAACCTCCCCTCAGGTTAACCATTACCGACGGGGATTATGTTTCTGACTCTTTAAAAGAGGGCCATAGCACTTTGGTGCACCCATTTGTGTCATAGTGAAAATGAATAGACATGCATAGACAAACTATGGAAACCTTAGGGGTGAACTAGGCCCTTTCATCTTACTGTTAGTTGCAGTATTTATTGATAATAGACTACAAATGAGTTGCAAATTACAGAGATTGCAGATACAACTTTGGGATCATGGATTTTTAGCCTACCGTAGGGCAAACCCTTAACATACGAAACAAAGCTCACAAAGCTCCTCACTGTGCAAAGTTTACACATTTTAACTCAATAAAAAGACTAAAACAAGTATCAAAGAATCAACATTGTTGAGTTTGCTTCCATTCTCTGCGCATCTCAGACTGCAAGGCACCTTTTTAGTGATGTATGTTAACGTCCTGCTTTGGGACAATTGTTAATGGAATAGAACCTAGAGTAACTATAATTGCTGCTGAAGCTAGGCGTTTAATTCATCATGCAAGCATATTAGGACTTTCGTTTGAATTTTGTCATACCTCATTCCAGACATGTGGGTAGTTACAACTTGAGAACCAGGCTGAAAACTTTGGCCATTCAGAAGAAATGCAACTGGATCCCCCATTTTTGAGAAACATTGTGTGAAGCAGCAACATACAAAAAAGTCACTGACAAAATATCTCCTTGATCTTTTGCTTTTTTAATCTTAAATATTGGAACTTCAAATGTGGTTTAGAAAACCGGTCAAAACTTCAGAGGTTTCAAACTTTTACTAGACATCCCACGTAATGTGATAACACATTCATCTGCAAATTCAGTTTGATTGGTCTGAAATACCTTGACACACACACACACACACACACACACACACACACACACACACACACACACACACACACACACACACACACACACACACACACACACACACACACACACACACACACACACACACACACACACACACACCTTTTGTAACAATATCATGCACAAAACTGTAGAAAACTGCTTAAATACATGGCAGGGCCCACACACTGGCATTAAGGGGGCAATTAAAACACCCTAGGCAGTATACGCAAAAGGCGTAGGTAATATGAGGTTAAACACGGCCTCGGTTCCAATGATTTCTAGGGGCGCCTGCGTCACAATTTTTATCCAATGAAAATTAATACACATTAATTCAATTTGAAAACACATTACGACAGCACTCTAACATATTGAAAATGTAAAAAACAAACAAAAAAAAAACATCTTTGCACCTTTAAAATGACAGTGCATTGTTTTCAGTGTGCTTTAGTGGCATCTAGCGGACTTGGCAGCAACTAGATGTTAGTTGCAATCTGCAACTTCACTGCTAGATGCCACTAAATCCTACACACTTCACCGTTTAATACAAAACTAATAGGAATAACTAAATAAAACTATTAACTGGGATCTTTGCATTGGTGGCTCTCAAAATTACTCCAACATTCGTAGCTTGTTCCACAAGTTAAACAAATGAAACCATTTTGCTTGTCAACTTCTGTGCTGCAGCCCTCCTCGAGGTCGTTCAAGTCGGGGACCTCAAATGTTGACGCACCCTCCTGGGAAGTGTCCATGACCGCATACTGCTCCTGCAGCATCATTTCCATATCGTCTTTGCCCTTTACCAAGGGCACGTCTTTGCTCGGGGACCCATAGCCCCCAGTCTCACTGGCTGGCCCACTGCCAGGGCCCAGCCAATCCTTGACCATGTGCGACACCACACTGGCAGCATGTGAACTATAAGTTGACGCTAGTGGTGAAAGACTACGGCCACTTTCCTCAATAATGGAGGTCCAGAGGAAATTTGCCTGGTCTGCTATACCGTGTGCATTTCCTGGCGGTAGAACGTCATCCGTTTCGGGCTCTAGCTTCACAGTCACCGCTTGTTCGCCGTGACTTACATCGTACGCAGAGTCGGAAGTGTGTTCTGCCAAGGTGGCTGGTCCAGACGTAGATGCCCCGGATATCATCAGTGGTTGGGTGTTGTAGACCTTGCTTTCTTGTTGCTGGGCCTCCAACATTTCTAAAAGAAAAAAAATTATATTAGTTTTATGAGTTAAGCATCATTTCCTTAATTATTCATGCATTTCATGTGGTAGTTATATGTATTTAAAGCTAAAGTAATGTTCCTGCATCTGCTTTTTTATTTTTTAGATTTGTTAGTTTGTTTTGAATATTAGTAAATTATGACACACACACACACACACACACATCGAACCATTTGTGTGCGTCTTCAAGTGGATCTTCAGACTGCCCTTCTGATTGAAGAACCTTCCGCAAATTTGGCAGCCGTATGGCTTCTCGCCCGTATGGATCCTCACGTGCCTCTCGAGATGGCCGCTGCGCTCAAAGATCTTGCAACAGAAAGGGCAGACAAAGCATTTCTTGGGCTTTACTGGCTCAAAGGCGGGGTTCCTCCTCGAGCCAGTAAAGTCCATCGACTGCCACGGCAAACCGTTGAAGTTCGCGGACGTCGCCCCATCGTTGAAAGAGCCCAGGGACGAATATCGCTGCAGGGAAGTTGGATTGTCACTGGGATTTCTGTACAGTTTCCCCGATGAGGGAAAGCTCCGCAAAGGTTCCCATGGTGCAGGATGTAAGGAGCCATGTCCTGGGACATACGGCATGTTCTTCCCCATGATGCCGTTGCTTGTTCCTGGATTCTTTTTCACATGAGGCCCTGACGTCCACAACTCTCCAACTCTATCAAAACCCCTTACGTCTTCACCTGGGTCGCTGATTGCCTCCCTGGTTGGCTGACTTCCACTGGGACATGGGTTGGGAGGTTGTGTGGCCACTTTCGCCTCAGGTCCTGACTTCACCGTAACATCTGTGGTGAGTTGGGTGTCATCTTTTGGCAACTCGTCTTTAACTGTAGACAGGCTCCCATTTTCAACCTGAGGGGTGTCTGTACCAAATTTCTCTTCAGGAACGTGTTGCCGTTCTGCTGTGCCTGGCATTTCTGCTGGTTTTGGCTGAAGACCTGTATATGTACCATATTCATTAGGACATTTCTAGATTCAATCTCTAACCTTTATTATATTACAACATAACATTAAAGGGCACAGTAAAGGGAAATACTCATTCATAAAAAGGCGTCTATGGCTCTGTGCCGGAAACTTAACAATTGCCACACAGGTTTTAGAATGTGTTTATAACATGTCTGATCTTACCACAACAACTGAAACATACCCTTTTGGTGAATCTTCATATGTTCCTTGACACTGCTCTTCTGATTGAATCGCCTACCGCATACCTCACAGATGTACGGTTTCTCTCCAGTATGGATCAGTTTGTGCCTTTCAAGGTGGGCTCTCCGGCTGAAATTCTTGCCACAGTAAAGACAAGCGAAGCCCCTCTTAAACATTAAGCTCTTAATGTTCCTCCATCGCGCCGGGTTGTAGTTGTTACGATAATAACTAAATCCAAGCTGCTCACGGGCAGCCGGGTTTTGCTGAACAGCGCCTGAGCTACCACCCCTAGAGGTGCTGCCACCCCCTGCAGGCACTAATGGACCCGACTGTGGGCTTTCTGCTAAACCTAAATAGTCAGAAGGACCAAGTCCAGCCGCGTTGTACATGGAGATAGCTCTCCATGTTCCTGATTCCCTTTCAAACCGGCTCTGCTCCGCTCCCTGCTGGGCCAGCGCATCTATGGTCTTAGTGATCTCCTCCTCCCCAGGCTCCCTCTTGACTTGTACCTCAGGTGTGGGCACTTTGTTTTGGTCCTTGGGAGGAAACTCCTCATCAAGCATATTTCCATTGGAGGCATTATTGGCATCTGTGGAAAAATTAAAATGATTGTACCGGTTTTTTTCACAACATCATAGCCTATGACCCTTTCCACAGAGGCATCCTCTTGGACATCTCGCACTAATTATGAGTCTGCTCCTTTCATGTACCAGGGCAGGGAAGTGAACTAAACTAGTGAAGGTAAGTCTCCTACCCTGTCCTGGTACAGACCCATTATTACTGTTATGAGCCACACCTGTGTTGGACCTAGGATGATGCCTCTGTGGAAAGGGTAAAGTGTCCAATTCATGTATCTGGCAGGGTTATTAGTAAAATACCTCCGTACAATTGTGAAAAAGTTGGCTATTTATGCATACGAATTCTGAAAAACGTAAAATTAATTGAATTGCCTTCAATTGAATTGAGCAAATAAATAGAAAATAAAAGCTACGTTCATTTAGACAACTTATCGTTGCTTATACTATTAGCACTATATAAAGGAAGGCTAAATTAACAGCAGATGCCTAATGAAATGTGTTCCTGTAAGTTTCACTAGTGTTACTAGGCTACTTGAGGACTAAGAGAGCTCAAGCCTAATGGTCTCGGATTGGAAAACACCAATCCAAGACATAGCCACAGTGTGGTGTATTCTTCTCGGCTGCCAGGATGCTGGTCTGTGGATGATGAAATGATGGAGGTCCGCTCCCACAAGTGTCTGAGTATATAACTTTATTTACTGAGAACACAAGCGGGAAGACATTCAATGTATTGAATGGGGGTCGAATCTCCTTCCTCTCTAATGCACACCCTTCTTATAGGCCTGAGCCATACCATGCTTGGCTCGTTCGGACGGCTAAAACCATACACCTAGAATGTTTAGCTTTTAAGGTCAAAGACAGACCCACCTCCAAACTACATATAGATGAAAGCATTTTGCAAGGACATGAGGGGGACACCTGGCCTACCTAGCAGGGGGCACTCAGGAATGTCTCTTTATAGTTCACAGAGACACAGGAATGTGCTCTCACGGCGCAGAAACATTCTTCATATAAAGAATGAGTGAATACGATGAGAAAGAAGGATAACAACCTGTAAATGTATATCAGGACATTAACCTCACCTGCAATTGTAATTAAAATCACACAAATCAATGTGTCTTGTGGGCATCAGGATGACCTGAAGCAGCCTGTCCTGCGGAATAAAGGGAGGTGGGATGTCCGCCTTACCGTCACTCCCCTGTTGGTCATCCCCAGTATGGAGACCCGACCCTCGGTCCTGACCCCCGCTCGCCGCTTTCAACTCATGGTTGAGGATGTCGATGCTGCCTTTGAGTTTTAGGATCTCGTTGTCGCGTTGGCATATTTCCATACGCAACACCACCATGCCATCCTCCACAACTTTGGCGATCTCTGCCACCGCAGCTTTGGACAGGGCATCGATAACGGAGGAGATCTGAGCTCGTATGTTAACGACACTCAACATAGTAGACGACCTACAAAGATACGTCGCGGTGTTCAATTTGAAGGCGCTATGCTACCGTGCGCTGGCTTCCGACTCGGCTGCTGCAACCGAAACAAGGCAGCCCATCTACAAACACAAAGCACACACCGTAATTATCTGGCTTTTTGTGTCGTAGCTTGCACCGCTACAAGCTAACAAACACACCGACTAAATTATGGATGAACCAGCACGAGGCGTGCCTCCCGTTCTACGGATATGACGTAATTACCTTAAATACGGACAAAACCGGCAGCAAACAAAAATCCGAGTATGACATTAAAACGACCCAATGTATAATATATCGACGTGTGGCGGCACGAAAAGCGGCTTTACCTGGCTGGCTTTCCGTCACAGGCCATGCCCAAAAAAGACTAATTTATGTTGCTAATTATGCTAATGAATTCTCACATCACACTGGGTGTGTTTGAGTGTAACTCTAATATATAACTCTGTATCAGGCTGTACTTGTTTAACTCACCTCGGACAGCACAAGACATATTATAACTCTGATGACAGGTAAACAGGTGGTAGTGATGGCGTAAGTACACAGTCTGTTTACAAGTGTGTGCCAGCTGTACAGAATACATGGTTTTAGTTGGTCACCCACATTCAAATGTTTCACTGCCATGCCTCTTCAGAAAATGTGGAAAACTGACTGAAAATTGCTAGGTTTAGGTCATCCTTAGGAACAACTGTTTTTCAGATCATATTTACTACTGTGTAATCATTTGACATTAGTGTATCCAAAGCAATTTGTAGTATACATTCTAAATGAATCGTCTTACCTACCTTACTTCTACCATTACTTGTACCTTACTTCACTAAGCCAAGTCCCAGAAAACAGCAACATAGACACAAATACCTTCACAATAATTATGTATTTAAAAAAATGCTTACTGGTAGAAAATGTGGAATGCATTAAGCAAAACAAGAGGTTAATATATAATTCACTCATATCTTTAAAACTCAATGCATAGGGGCATAGCTTTTACACTCACTGTTTAGTCAGAATCAAAGTAGGTTTGTATGAAAAAGTGGGTTACACTTTACATTAATGTCCTGCAGTGTAATTACACAGGTAAGCAAAGTTTGGGTTAGGATGGAGTGGGGTGGGGGTGTAGAGTCAGATCAAATGTAGTCTGTTGCCTCAACAGCTTAATATGTAATAACATTATGAACAGCATGTTACCAGTGAACTGAATGTATCAGAAGGCGCCATCACAAATGAGCAACGGCTTACACTAAACACACTGTGTAGTTACAGGCTGTACCATAACGTAAATACATATTAACCACATGCTGTTACATCGCTTGTCATTTGTAATTACTCTGTAACAAGGACACTAATGTGTTAACAAAAGTTGGTCATGTTAAAGTTTATTTCAAACCCAGGAGCAAATTACAGTACTACCAAATAAATGTAAAAAAATAGCACAAAGACCGTGGAACTGTTGTGTCCCCCAACTTTATCGATAATGCAATGGTCAAACGCTTCTCGATGGCGCCAGTTATTGGGAAGGAAACCCATGTCCGGCTGAATTCTATACAGTGTGATCAAAGACCAGTGGTGAGGCGGGAGGGGGCATCATTTAAAATCATTATTATTGCCCTCGTCTGTGGATCTCCTGGTGTATTTTTACATTACTAAGGGCTGTGAAGCATTTCCCGCATGTTTCACACCTGTAGGGCTTGATTCCGCTGTGAAAGCGCTCGTGGCGGACACAGTTGTCCTGCCGGGAGAACAGCTTGCCACAGATTTGACAGCTGAAGGGCCGCTCCCCCGTGTGCACGCTTTGGTGTGAGTTCAGGCGGGTCTTCTGCGTGAAAGACTTGCCACACTCCTGACACTTGTAGGGTTTTTGAGTCCTGTGAAGAAAATGACTGTGGCTGGACTGGGCCAGTTTTTGGTTGGCTCTCCAGCCTTTCGCCATCTTCACCGCCTTGGTTGGTTTTCTACTGGGGATATTATCCCCGAACATGTTGCCAACAGAAGTCCACCTCTGGAGGTCTGCCTGTAAAAGCCCCGCCTGTATAAGACGCCGGCACTGCATGGAGTCGCCCTCACCAGACAGATAGGAGTATTCTGTGGTGGGGTTAGACTGCAAGATTGTACTTCCAGTGCACATCGGTTGTACCTGGGGCCCTTCCGTCATCAGTGACGCACCAGACCCCTTGGGTGCTAGGGCTCTGGCCGAAGTCCAGTTAGTTGTTGTTCCAGTTTGAGCCGGATCTGTGGGATCAGTTTGTTCAGCTGACACGTCCTCAAAAACAGTACTGGACGGCCACGATGAGACCATGTCCTCTTCAGGGTTAAAGGCCAACTTATCAATCCCTGTTATCTCTGTGTTGGCTGTATTCATTAGCGTAGGCGGATCTCTCTCGTCCACTGGCTCGGACTTGACCTTCACCCTGGGGTCCATCTGCTCATGGTCCCCTGTTCCGCAGGGTAGATTGAAATCCTGTTCAACTGCAACACAAACAAAACAAAGGTGGTTTACCGTTTCGTCTAAGCTATGAAAATGCTAGACTGACTAGCAGTTCTTGAGATTGGGATTCTTGTCGTGCAATTCTACATCAATTAATTAGCTTGACGGTTTTAATTGACATCCTAATTGAACCTCGCATAAATGTTGGCCAGGGTTTGTCATGATGCAACCTTTGTGGGAACCTCAAAGCCGTTTTTGTCGCCTTATTATATGTTTAAATTAAACGCATGACTCTTATGTGGCTTCTCAATCTGGACTGACCACATTCGCACACGCTTTCCAAGTTCGCACAGATAAACAAGACATTTCCTTTTCAATGACCAGGCCCATCTTTCTTTGCATGTTTCACTTTGGGTGAACACTAGAGAAGGGGGTTTTAAAGGATCCCTCCAGCGTCCATGTCGGAGGACCGCTGCAGGTGGAGGCTGTTTACCTGCGGCTCTGCCCCGCAGCCCGAACCCCGAGAAGGCGTCCATGTCCTCCTCGCACGGCCGCGTGGCCTCCACCTTGGCCATGGCCTCCCGGGCCTCACTCAGGTCCGCCTCCATCTGGCCCAACGTCCTCCTGAGCTCCAGTATCTCCCCGTCCCGGCGGCTCACTTCCAGCCTCAGCACCACCGCCTCGTCCTCCACCAGCTTGGTTATCTCGGCTACCGCCGCCTTGGACAGCACGTCCATTATTGCCGACATTTGTACACTGAAAGGCGACGGTAAAGACATCGTGTCTTACGAGTTAAGACGTCAAACAAGCCCCTGTCCGGTTAAAAACACATACAGTACCTATACAGGACCTGTGCTGTTTGCTTTATTTTGTTGACGTCCGGGAAAATGAAGGACGGAAATTGTGTAGGAGGCGACCGTAATACTCGTAATAAAGCCGACAGAAAAATGTTTGCGACATACTTTTATTTGAAAAAAACAATACTTGTTTGGCAGGACGTCAAAATATTCGTTACATTAAATGTGCCTGATTAAAAAATAATGTTAAAAATAAAATATTTATAAATGGGTTAGTATGTAGCAGCCATTTGCATGACCACACACACACACACACACGCACGCACACACACACACACGCACACGCACACGCACACACACACATATACACGCACACAAATTAGGCCTACCTACACGTATGACCATATCGTAGAAAACCAGAAACAAAAATGAAGTAACGTAAAGTTACATTAAAAACATACCATAAAAACATGTTTTGTACAGTTTGTTCCACGCAATACAGTGCATCATTCATATCCCCAATCCTTCTGCCTCTCTCTGTCACTGTTCTCTCTCTCCCTTTCTCTTCGCATGGTTGCTTTGGCGACTGCCTCATCAAAACACATACTGAGGGGATTGTTTTTAGCACTGGCGTCCTTCGCTGCGCTGTCCTCCCAGTCCCTACTTCTCCTTTGCCTCTCTCCTACTGTTACCGCCCTCCTCTGCTTCACTTCCCCTCGCTTCTCATCCTCTCCCTCTGCGACTGTTTCCACCTCCCCAACATAAATGTCCTCATGCGACTCTTTTTTCCATTCCCGCTCTCTGTCCGGGACCTTGCCCTCACTGCGCTGCAGCTGCTGCTGCCGGAGGTTTAGTGCTGTTAGCCTGCAGTGCTGGGGTTTTGGCGGCACGATCGGCACCGACCTGACTTGGTAAACTTTAGAAGGAGATTGGTGGAAAATTACCAGCTTTCTTCCAACACCTATCTCAGACCCCCCTCCAGAGTCCCTTTCTATGTGCTCCTTAAACTTGTCGTGCTTTGACTCTGCCATGTCCAGTTGAATCACATTTATTCTTTCTGCTTTTCTGTCCATGCTCACCAGTGGTGTACAACGCTCCCTGCTACCCTTATCCTTTCTCTCCTGTTCAGGATTTTCTGGTTCTTCAAAGGCCTGGATTATTTTACCATCTCCGCAAACTGACATCTTCTCTTGTTCATCTTGGTTTTTACCATCTCCTTTGTCATGCTCGTCATCTGGTACACTTTCCTGTTCTATTGAATCACATTCTATTGTCTCTACATCTTCCTTTTCCCTTGGGACTTTGCTGGCTTGTTCCTCAAACAGTTCCCCAGACGCCCCTATTGGTGTTTCTGTGATCTCAGCTTTATCTTTCTGGATCATCTTTTCCTCCTTCTCTTCTCTCATTCGTTCTTCCAAAACGTGAATGTCGAGAAGTTCCATGACCTGAATCTCTGCCTCCCATTCTCCAGACGGCTGTTCTCCATCTCTTGGTATCATTTCTATTTTTTCTGAAGCACCATCTGGCCTTTCACTTGGCTCAGCCTTCAATTGTACCATTTCACATGGAACATCTTCACCTTTGTGGGCTAGCTTGCATACGTCAGCCTTCGGCACTTGTACATCTCTCTTGTACCCCTGCACTCTCTCGGTCTCTCCATCCGGGGTTCCTTCACTTCCATCAGGCTGTTCGTGCCCATTCTCACCGCTCTGTTTCATTTCCAGAGACACACCTGGCTCCCCTTGCTCCTCATCGCTTTGAAGTTCAAGCACCCGGATCTCTTCACCTACGTCACTTGTCTCATGCCTGACCTTACTCCCTTCTCCCTCAACACTGTTCATTTCCTCATCTTCCCAAACATAGATGTCTGACTGTTCAAGAGTGGGACAGGGTAGTTCTTCGCAAAATTGTGTAGACACTTCAAGGATTCCATCCGTCTCTATCTGAGAAGACGGTGGCGGTGTCACCTCAAGTGAACCAGTCCCAGAGTTTTTCACAAACCTATGGGAAATGTCATCCTCTTCGACTCTAACCTCCGCCGTAGCTTCGGTGGCTGTGAGGACATTGGTTTGCAGTGAGCATCCCCAAGCCTCTGCAGGCTCTGAAATGAGGGATGGGGTCTCTGATCCACCTGCAGCTTGGCTGGTACGGACCACAAGGTGAAGGTCTCCTGTCTCCACTCTGTAAATGGGAGAGGATGATATAGAGGGAATTTAGAGTTTTAATATGTGAGACAAAAATAATAAACCTTTAAACTAACTAATTTATTAATATTGTTTACACAGTTTACAAATGTTGCATGGTATGCTATTTACTTCAATAGGGGTTATATTTGTTATTGAGCATAATGTTGTAGTGACATGTACTTAACATATACTATCATTGTACTGGCTAGATATGTATCAGTTCATCTTACCTTTGATTTAGCATTTTCTTTTGTGCTTTGTTTTCTTCACAGCTTTCAATTTCATCCTCCCTTTCCTTCATAGCTTGGCTCTTCACTGCGTCCTTATATTCCATTTTTCCTTTCTCGCTGTTGCCTGGAGGTCCTATGGTAACTGAGGCCTTGAGGGCTGCAGCCTCAGAGCTCTGCAATTGGTCGCCAGACTCTTTGTCAAAATAGAGGTCGACAAATTGGTCATCTGGTGGTGGAGCCGGGTTTGGACCATCTGCTCCGGTCAAGGTCAGGCTGTGGAATGCATAAGTAGATGGAAGACTTTTGTAGAACATGCACTCATCTTCATTATCACCACAATCATCTTCACCACCACAATCATCATCTTCGTCAGCATCTTCATCATCGCCACTGCTTTCATCCACTTCCTCTTCAGAGGAATACTCAAGCGGGCAGAAGGGCTTGCTCATGTAGGGCAGGCTGCGGGACTTCACATGTCTGTGGTGGAGCCTGTGCAAGGGCGGGTGGGACTGGTAAGACAGGTGCAGTCCAGGGTTGGGCTCAGAGTGTCTGTGGCTGAGGTCGTTGGGAGGTGGTTGTGTCTCCCCGGACGCCTGCAGGGAACTGGAAGAAAGAAACCTGTGTTCTTCCATGTCCTCGTACTCGTCGTCCTCAAAGCATGGAGGCTCCACGGAGAACTCATTCACCTGAAGAGGGGGAGGGGGATGCAGAAGGGGATTGAGATAGAGAAAAATATATAGTATTCGCCAAACTATCCCATTCACTTCCTGGTTAGGGTAGCAGATTGTCTGGAGCCTGTCCGCACATGAACATATGAACTTCTAACCGCTATTAGGGATTCTGTCTGTGTGTGAGACTGGAATCGTGTCCCATTCAGATAAATCCACCAATAATAAACCTAATAAAGACTGCACATAACTAACTGAAATCATAACTTAAGCATTTTGTTCTTTGAGTTGTTTAAGTCGCTTTCAGATTGATTTGGCATTTGTAAATGCTGAAGCCTTCAGCTCAATAAAAATAAGCCTGTGGTCACTAGCAGGTAACTATGGTAACACCGCTGCTACTACATGTGCACTATAAGGTGTATGCGTCGCCAACACTTGACATGCAAAGTATCCAACAAAGCTACACATTAAACAAACATAAAAGTAATAGTATCATAATATATAATTGAGAGATTATGGATGGCTTTATGTTAATATACCTGGTCAAAGTACAGATCATATGGATAGCCTACCTCTAACAACAAGGACTCCTCTTTCACCTTTAACTACCAGAACTATGTCAGATGTGAATATAGGAAACACATCCTCTGCACTGTTGCTAAACTACTGACATGTCAGTGTTTGTAGACAAGTAAAGTGCAGTAGTTTCAATATGCTGCTAGGCCTCTGAGTGTATGGAACAGTGTGGAAATACCCGGTTTCAGCATACCATATGATGAACATGACAGATGATACTGAGTTTGAAGTACCTGGATTATGGAATAAATAGTGAAAAGGATATTGTATTCACCTATAGCAGCAGCACAGACACACACACACACACAAACCTGGTTTGAGACACTGCAGTCTATATGGTCCAGGAAGTCAAAGTTATCCTGAACGTAACCCGAGAGCTCATGGTCATCTCCCTCCAGTTCAGGGACGTCTTGGACACTGGGCAGTTCAGATGAACTGTGGTCTCTGTTCTCCATCATCTCAGACCTGCGGTGAACTTGAGCATCTGCATTCAGCAGCCCCTCACCCTTCATATCTGAGATTAAAGTCACAAAGCACACATTCGCATTGTAGTACACACATTTGCTAACACCTAAAGATGATGATGTGGGCACCAATGTGGACACTAATGCAAACTCACAAATAGTGTGTGTAAGATACTCTTTAAGTCAATACTTAATCTAATTATCCCCAGTGACTTAGCATGAGCGCATCTGTGGAATAAGCATCACATCGCAAACTGCCGCAAGAGTAAGCAACAGCTAGCAGTGCTACAGCTCTCAGTATACATAACTAATAGCACCGTTTTCACAAATACAAAGTCAACTGTGTTAATTGTTATCTTTGTAAACAAATTACCCATGTATTCGTTGTTTTCATCAACTCCAGTGTCTTGAGTAACATCTTGGTGCAGGTCAGAGTTCACATGCTTGACCTGATCATCGTCCATGACCCCCTCGTCTTCGCTCATCTCCTCGCTCTCTCTCATCGCTTCCTCACCGCTCTGCACGTCTGTCTTCCCATTCTCCCTGCTCTCCCCATCTTCTTCCATGTGATTCTGTTCATCTCTCTTGTCCTCTACTAATGTTGTGACAACTGTTTCTCCTCCTCCTCCTCCTCCTCCTCCTCCTCCTCCTCCTCCTCCTCCTCCTCCTCCTCCTCCTCCTCCTCCACCTTCTTCTATGACTCCTCCTCCTCCTTCTTGCTCCTTCTTCTTTCTGTCTACCTCCTTTTTCTTCTTGTCCTTTGGCTCCACCTTTCCACCTCCTCTCTCCTTACTTTCGGCCCTGTCCCTGCCGCAGTGGATGACCCTGTCCCCTCCGCCCCCCTGCAGCACCCCCAGGGCCAGGTTGGTGGTAATGTGGAGGGGCACGGTGACCGTTTGAGGTACTGAGATATGCATGGCTGCTCGACGGCCTAGCTTGGCAGAGGAGTGGCCCGGAGATCTGGACGGCTTCGCCAGCTGACCGTCTCCGCTCGTAGCACTGCCACCGATGCCTTCTGGGTCATGGGCCTGGGTCCCCGCATTCCCGCTCATGGCGCCTGTGCCCCTGCGATAGGTGACAGCATACCCGCTGCCGCCGGTGGCACCAGGGGTGGGACCAGCCTCTGTGCTGGTTTGGGGACTGGGGACAGCCCCCAAACCTGATATGGCGGATGAGTGTTGAACAGAGTCCCTGGATCCTTAAAATGTTTTAGAATAAATTAATAGGAGAAGTGTAATACTCTGCATCAGTGGTGCCCAATGGACTTTGTCTGCAATATTGGATACTAATATTTATTTAGTGGTTTCTGACTAGAGTATGTCCCATAACATAACTTGAAGAAGAAAATGTAAATGCACTCTTACACACTATTGCAAGGTAATACCTACATTACGTAATGAGGATGTTACTCATTGTCTGACTAGGTAATTTGCTTATCTGGCCCCAGATTGTAATCCATGTCACAGCTGATATTTAAGAGCTTAAGGGAGTCAAAGGCAATCAAATGTATTCCCATTCCATTTTTAGTGATCAGATAACATGTGCTGTGAAACTAACTTGTCCTAAGCAACCACTTAATTTGCCTACTTATTTCTTGTATTTCACACAGGACAGTTGGATGGATTCACACAATGTATATATACATGAATTTAAAAGTTGATTTTTACACACAATGCTAACAACATAGTCTATCCAGTACAACCAGATCTTCAGTGAACTATGGTCATTTGCTGATTAGCAAAACTCAAATGGGTTGAGCAAAAAAAAAAAGTGCTTACTAGTGCTTTACTTTCTAAATGTCTACATGCCTGTGCACACTCATTCAATTGTAATCTGCAGGTAAGATAACTTTCCAGTTTATAGAGGACAAACCTGAGACAGAATTCTTTTAACTGTACCTTTATTTGGATACGTTTGAATGCTGAGGGAGTCCATACTTCTGGCTGGCCTCAATGGAGGCCTGTCTTTCTCTGATAGAAAAATGCATTAAAATCAAGATGTAGGATTATAGCAGTTGGAGCAGTTGTCCTCTTGTGCTAATGTCCGGCATAGCATTCCTAATGACAGCATTGAATTACCTTTGTGCGAGTTCTTGCTTCTCCTCCATGGTTCGTGGAATCGTCCTCCAATGTTGAAGATGGACATCCATTTCCTGCCCTTAAGGGACCCCTTCCTCCTAATTAACAAACACAAACACACACACACACACACACACACACAAAAACACACTGGCATTTATTAAGGTTGCAAAATATCCACATACACCCGAATCATACCTTATTTGCTAGATTAAGATGAGCACCAAAACAGGTGCAAGCTTGGTTGCATTCGTGAACAGAGAATGAATAGAGAACCTTCATCTACTAGAGAGCAAGATGTGTGTGTAGTGGCTTACAAAGATAATTCTACATACTTATCAGTGCCTTCAATAATAGCATGGTAGGGTCTCATTGGAATTGGACCATCCCCAGGGCTTATGTTGCCGTAGTAGGTCATAGTTGGAGGAACGTCCCGAATGGTTGGTTCTTCCTGACCACACATTACAGTGGTGGATGGTAAGGATGTCTGCCTATCCTGTGGTATATCTAGTTAGATTAGAAAAAAGGTTAACACTTTTGAGCCTCTATTGAATATCAAGGTTTGCTTACATCACACAGTCTATACAAAAGAAATATATAGATTATACTAAGGATACACTTTGAAACATGTTGTTACATTATCCAACAACCTGATACATATTTGAATACATTTGATGTGATTCAAAATGTATGTTTAAATATGACACTAAACCCATTATTTCCATGAGCCATGATTGGACCATCAAATGAGCAACATAACACCGGTGTGTTGGTACTCTGGAGACCTACCTTGCTCAAGGAAGAGTTGAGAGAAGTGTGTGAGGATGAACTCCACCACAATGGACTGCACCCTCACCTCCATGAAGGCTGCAGTACCATTGAACCCAGAGGCCTCAATGTCCTTGGACCTTCATACACAGCAAATATATTAAGAAATTAAGAAAAAAACATTAATTGTAAAGGGTCGTTTTTATGTTTTCATTTTGGTAATTATAGTATAAATGTAGGTCCAATAAAATGTGGGTCAAATTAGGTTAGTCCCATTGAGATCTAATCAAAATCTCAAGTCAACAGTGATTTTAACCCTGACTGACCTGACACTACAGGAGCCAGAATTTAATCATGTTTCCACAATGTGTGCTCTATCCATCATCCATTTTTTACCAGATCAAAGCAAAGGGATCAGGGCTTGTACAGATACCTGAAAGGTCAATTTAACATCACCAATCTGCAAGTAGGTTTCCAACCCCCCCCCCCCCCCCCCCTTAAAGTCATTGGAAAACCAACCTGAGGAGATTGGGGGCCCAGACGATGGCCAGGTTCCTGGAGTGCATGTTGGTCTCTGAGGAGTGGGAAGCCATTCTCACAAGGTGGCACATGAGAAACTCCAGGGTCCTTACAGGAGACAAAGATTCAACACAAAATTAGTTTAAACACTGTTTATAAGATACCTACAAACATCCCATAATTTCCTATTTACATACACTCTCACTCTCTATATTCCTTATACTATATACTATCTCGTAAAACTATATATGTGTACCTGTAATGAAGGGCAGGTAGCTCCTTTAGCACATCTTTAATCTTCACCAATCTCTCTTCCTCCAACTGGATGGCCACAGCTTCCTGTGCACAAATGGTTTTGTTTGTAGTTACTGCGATTTATATTCCGTGTTCGTGTTCATCCTTGTTTAAGCCAAAATGTTGGTGGATCACAAACAATTCCTGCTTCACATACTTGTTTCTGTTACACATACATTTCATATGTTTCACATTTCCTTTCAATCTATTTCTTTCTTGTGGTTTTGTTTTTGTTTCTTTACATCCCCCTCCCACTTTTGGCAGGGACGATGTGTCACTGTATATATGAACTGTATGTGTACTGTGTTTACTATCAGACGAATGAACGACTATATATCACTCACGGCAAACTTGTCATAGAGGTTGTAGGTGAGTAGTGGGTTAGGCAGCTCCCGGAAGTAGGCCTTGCACAGGGAGCTGACACAGTGGATGTCCTGCAGGAACACATCCTTGTGGAGATCTGGACTGGCGTCGTTGTCAAACTCACTCCTGGTGAACACCGATACCGACATTCACATCACGCATCAAATGCACATGCATCCATTATATTATAGAAAAACCAGACAGGCAACATTTGGACCATCTACACACCTCAGTTTCTGTATATTGGAAGATACCCCGGACAGCCGGTAGATGCCATCGACCACTCCGTGCTCCTCGATGAACTTGCTGCAGATTCGCAACACATGTGGAACTATGGATGGATGGACGGATGGATAACATACAGTCATAGTTAAGACATGATATGCAATATATGAGTGCATTTTAAAGATATTGATGTATTTTGCAATTCATTATGTGCTCCAAATCTAAGAGAAAAAAGTAATCCAGATACAGTATGCTTGTTCGCATTGAGACAATTTACACAATTTGTATTTTTTCCCTAATCAAATGTAAAGCTTATTTGAAATCAGGGGTCAAGTATATGGAGGAGTGGGGGAATACTATGGGGTATACTTTCTAAGCAGTTTATTCTTATTTTGTGCATCGTTAGCTAGAGCTCCTTAAAGTGAAACGGCAAAGTCACCACTTCCTGCCTCCTTGGTCTAGCCGGAACAAATAAACCTCCTAATGTGTGCAAAATGTTTTCTCTTGATTAAACAAAATCTCAAATGTAATTGAAAGGAGGATGGACCCGTTACAGAGGAGAGTGACAGAATAGAAGAGGATTGGAATAGAGCAGAATAGAGGCCCTAAAGCTGCTTACTCTCTTGAGATGAGGCGGCCAGATGCTCCAGTAGATCACAGCCGAACACCTTCTCCTTATTTGCCCCCTTCCTCCGGACTCTCCGCATGTCTTCCTGGTCCCTCCCTCCACAGGGAGGCTCACATCCAGACCGCGGCGCTCCGTAAGTGGGTAAAAGTGAGTGAGGGAGTAGCTTTGGCCCCCTAGACCCCTGGCTGAGTCTATCCGGCGACGGTTGGTTTTAAAACGAACCTGACTCTGTCTCACATCCTTCCGGATTTGCACTGTTTTCTTGTTGTGGTGTTACGGTGCATCATTAAGACGTCAAACTACATTGACTTTTTAATTTTGGGGGTTTACTGAGTTGTGTTGCATGAGTGAGTCGAGACTGTCGTCCACCTGTTTTTGGAGCAGGTGCAACCTGTAAATTCAGAGCCAAAAATGTTTTAGTTTATCCACATGCAAATGCAGTCAACTTCACAGCACGGAATGAATGACACAAACTCAACTTTCAAAGTTAGCTTTCATTTTATTGTTGTTTGACAGGCCACACCCTTAACAAGTTCTCCTATTTGGCTGCGTAACCAAGTTCCTATCAATTCACTCACGTTTTCCTTTCTCCCAGGGATTATGCAGTAGTACATGTAACAAAAACCCTAAAAAAACTCCTGACCTGGAGTTGATGGATGTTACATCTCTCCATCTTGCTGCCGGTCGTCTACCCTATAGCCTGTCACCAGCCATTTTGGGGTTTTGACTATCACGGAAGCCAAGCATGAGCTATGATCATGTCTCCAGCGTTGAGCGAGCGGATATAGAGTCTCATAAAGTGATAACTAAGGCACGTCTCTGTATTTGTATCACCTCTGCCACACCTGACCCTACCTATTCTTTCGGCCATCCTCACTTGTTCCCCTGGTGAACATTAGTAGAAGTTTAGAGGTAGAACAGTTTAAAGAATCATCAGAAGACAGACGTATACGTACCTTCACACTGCACCAGCACAGAAATGGCAGCAGAAAAAAAAAAAACAGTGACGCAAAACCACAATACTTCCCCTGTTGACTTCCTGAGTATCTCTGCTTGTATGTTCTCTCTCTCTCTCTCTCTCTCTCTCTCTCTCTCTCTCTCTCTTACCCCCCTCTCTCTCTCTCTCTCTCTCTCTCTCTCTCTCTCTCTCTCTCTCTCTCTCTCTCTTTATGTAGCAAACATTATTACAGACCAGTCTATCTCCACATAAAATCTATTTCCCTTATCATGTCACTTTGTGTGTCTGTATTTAACTGGCAAGGAAGGAAACTGATTTAAATTGATTGAAATTGAATGTTGATTATGGATCCTAATGGTGTCATACTTTGAGAACAGATTTTGTGTTTTACTGAAATGTAATGCTGTATATATTACAGTAACACTAACACTTGAGATAAAATGACTATGGCTATTGGCTTTACTATATTGGCAATTTAAAACAAATGTAATCACACTCTAGAACACTTTCAACATGAAACCTGAGATTCTTAGCATTTGATTATATGTATACATTTCGTACTTAATTGTAATGCTGAAAATAGTTTTTAAAAAAAGTAATGTAAGCCTATCTTTTCACAGTCTATGAGTCCTCTTACAGTCGGGAGAGTTGAAGACATTGACTTCTGCTGCTGCAGCTACCAACAAGGCCTTACTGAAAGTCCATTGGAAAAGCCTTGTTGAGTGGCACAATTTATGATTTGTTAATTGATTGGTTGATTGATCGGTCGATCCGTCGACGTCCCAATGAGAGCTGTGACCATTTGACCTGCGGATGTATTAGCAACGTGTTGGTACTGGAGTCGACGTCATCAGAGGGGGTCGGTAGTTTCTCTCCGCCGTGTCTGTCTGGACGCGTCTCCACATCCATTGTACCGCTTCGTGCGCAGTTCATCCTCACCTCACCAATACACATTTAGTGAGTTTAGTCTCATCACGACTCATCGTACGATCGTTACCGTTTCGTCAACGCATACGAGTGTCTCTATTGTGGAAAAAACACACGCGTAACAAGATGGAGAATTGCAGCTTTCAGACTGAGCTGGTGTCCATCATGGAGATCTTGGCCAAGGCAGCGGTCGCTGAGATAAACAGACGTGTGGACGACAGCTGTGCGGTTTTACGCCTGGAAATCACGCAGAGCCAGAGTGACATCTATGTCCTGAAGAAGAAGTGCGACGTGATGGAGGCAGAGCTCAAAAGATCCAGGATCCGGGCAAAGAAGAAAGGTAGTGGCGTTAACAGTCGCTAGTTGCTGTGTGTGTGTGTGTGTGTGTGTGTGTGTGTGTGTGTGTGTGCTCTCTGGAGAGGTAAACGCTTTGTTGTTTTGTTGTTTCCTTCAGGTTTTAACGCTTCTGTTAACGTCTCCAACAAAGAGGCGGATAGTGTATCATGGGGCAGAGAGACGACCGTTGAGCAAGTCCAAGCCCTGCAGGTAATCATCATCATGCTCTCTCATCTCCTGGGGGCGGGGTTAACAGTTATTAGGTAATAGTGCATTATATTTATTAATTCAACCTGACATGAGCAAGGAAGACAATTATACCTCACCGTCACTGTTTTCAAGAACTAATTACTTCCACCGACACTTTTAATTGTGTTCTCCCAGATCCTGTGTATACCAGTGTGTGCTAAATGTTATTGGCATGTCAATGTCTGTATTGTTTCGCAGCGTGTAGATCTGGAGTCCGGGAACGACATGGATGTCCTACCGATCAAAGAAGAGGGCACAGAGGAAGGCACATGGGACCACGGCCACCAGGAGCAAAGTGAGTGAAAGTGCAAATTGAATGTATGGACCATGCCCACACAAGGCTTATAATGGCCATGCATAGACCCCTAATGTTATAGTAGGGAGACCCCTAGGTATATATCCATATATCCTCCACATATAGAACATAAGGCACTGGCAGTTCTCAGTTAATACTGAAAACAATGAACGTGTGCCGCCACAGCTCATCGTCACCTCAGCAGTACTCATTTTGTGAATTTGATTTGTCATGCAATCGGTCGCTTCATCAACGAATACAGGTATCGCTGTTGTGAAAAAACGTGTTTATGTGTGTGCTCTCGAAAGGTAAACACTTTGTTAATTTTTTTTTCCTTCAGGTTTTGACACTTCTTCTGTTAATGAAATATGTTCCCCATTGGTCAAAGACAGTTCAAACAAAGAGGTGGATATGGTATCTTGGGGCAGAGAGTCGAGACTTGAGCAAATGCAAGCCCTGCAGGTAATATTTTTTATGTGATTAGCGATGCATCTCGCTCTCATCTTTGTTATTTTAATAACTAAGTATTAACACATGCGTTAATCCCTCATGTAATCATAAAGGAATTAAGACAATTATGCCTAACCATACGTTTAGTTACAATAAATTGTATTACATGTAATAAATGTATATGCTGAAAAGCAGTCGGGGTGTTTCGAGTCTTACTTATGCTGACTTTTTGTTGTGCTTGGCCCGATGCCATGTGTACCACTCTGCTAAATGGTAGTTTCAATATCTGTATTTTGTAGCGTGTAGATCTGGAGTCTGGGAACGACATGGATGTCCTACTGATCAAAGAAGAGGGCACAGAGGAAGGCACATGGGACCACGGCCACCAGGAGCAAAGTGAGTCCTCCGTCCTTCCCTTTATACAGTCTATGGTCCTTCCACATGTATAATGTAAGGAATTGCTAGGGGATTGTTAAGGCAATGCTGAAAAGCATGATGATGATTTCTGAGGTTAAACAAACAACACACTTTGTAAACATCTGGTGTTGCTCTGACCAATCAATCTGTCAGATCTATATGACCTTTTTCACTGGAGCCTGTGTATACTACTTAACCACAACCCAGTAAATTGTGTCCTCTCATGCACTCAATGTACTCAATGTACATCTATATGTGACTTCTTTTGTCTGTATGTCCAGGCACCAGGGCCGAGTCCCTCATCTCCGAGGACTTCCCAGAGCACTATCACTCCGAGAGCCCACCGCTCCGGCCATCGCTGAGCGGCGGGCCAGATGCCTTCCCTCCACTACCAGAGCAGCAGCTGATCTACGACCAGACTCAGACGGAGCTCGGTGTGAAGCACGAGGAGTCCAATAAGGTGGTGGTGTCCGCCATCGCCTCGGGTAGCGCATTCCTCCAGGAGGAGGAGGAGGAGGCTGAAAGACAGCCGTGGGTGGCTGGCGACTGCAGCCCTGACGATGCCGGCTCGGGCGATCCGGGCTTCTTGTACGGAGCCACACGACCACACTATGAGCAGAGTCCCTCGCTATTCAAAAACGGCCTGCCGGCTATTCGTTACGTCAGCGTAGACCTCGGGCCGCCGGTGCATTCGACGGGGAAACTACATTTGGCTAGTAGGCTGACGGCTGCGCGGGCCAAGAGGCGCGCCAGGAACTTAAGTTACAAACGACTGCAGCAAACACATGCGCAAGGAGAGGCTCACCACAGCGGCTCCAGTCTACAGTCGGTGCAGCAGCAGCAGCAGCAGCAGCAACAACACCAACAACAACAACACCAACAACAACAACAACAACAACAACAACAGCAGCAGCAATACAGGGCAGCTGCGGGGGAAATGAGAGACATCAGCCAGGGCACGTCAATGGCAGGGAACCACCTGGGCTACTGCAGCAACAGCCGGGGCAACGTGGCACTGGCCAAGGCCCGGATGAGGGCTCTGTCGTGGCGGAGTGGTGGTGTCGGGGACAAGCGGTTCTGCTGTACATACTGCGACAAGAGCTTTGTGCGCTTCTGCCAGCTCGAGGAGCACCTGCGGCGACATACGGGGGAGAAGCCGTTCAGCTGCCTGCAGTGTGGCAGGAGCTTCACCAAGCAGTGCAACCTCATACGGCATGCTGTGGTGCACAGCGGGGAGAAGCCCCACCAGTGCGCCACATGCGGGAAGTGCTTCACGCAGCGCTCCAGCCTCAAGTCCCACCAGAAGACGGCCCACTGAGCCTCCACAGGAGGCCATCGTGTGGACAGAGTAAACGGAAACACTTGAAGCTTGGAAGAGCCATGGAGCATAAGATGCAACATAAGATAACATGGAGCATAAGATGAAATTGTTAACGTTTTTCAGAAATTCTAAGTGTTATTATTAAAGTGGTTTATGTGGGTTATTAAAGTGACAATGTGTACGATTTGTGCCTCCACTGCATATATATATATATATATATATATATATATATATATATATATATATATATATATATATATATATATATATATATATATATATATGCAGTGGAGGCACAAATCGTACACACTTTAAATGGGAACGGTCAAACTTGACTATTATTTTCTCGCGTTGATGTTGCAGACTGCAATTTTTCATATATATATATATATATATATATATATATATATATATATATATATATAATGTACTGTGATAAACTACTAAATAGGCTAATAATTTGAGATTTTCTTCGGACTAACAGAGAGTGGCTGCAATAGACTATTGTAGTTTGCAAGCTTGGTTTGGTTTGTACCTGTTCCAGAAAGCTGGATTTCCAAGAATGCTCTGTTCCCGATACAAAGGTTGGAGCAAACTCTGTTCAGATAGCATGACAACTTATGCTCAGAACCTGCTGCATTTAGCAGGTTCTGTTTGAGTTAACGCTGCTCATTCCCTCATATTTTGACAGTACTAAAAAGTAGGTAAGATTTGAGAGTTTTAAAGAGAGCAAAAGAGAGGAAGATTTTGAAACTAAACAACCAAAAAAATGCATTTCAGTGCTGCATTGCCCCTGGGATTGACAGGCAATTCCTTCAAACCAATTTGGGGCAAAGATGTCCTGATTGGTCTGAAATGAGCCATACTGAGCTCATACTGATGCCGGTGCAGACAACTCAAAGCAGACATTCTCATAGCATTTCACTTACTAAAAGCTGACTGATAGCAATGTCATTTCTAACAAATTACACTAAAATTAAACTAAAAACTTAAACCTCACATTTAAATTGCATTCATTATACACCTGTCTTGTATATAAAGTGTGCTACATTTCAGAGGCCAAAAGTCCTCCTGGAACTGTCACAGCTCACCATGCTCCTCCTGTACTGTAGTGTCCATTGTACCCTATACCATTTTTTTTTTTAAATAATTCAGCTTGGACAAAAAAAGAAACCATGGTATGCAGGACTATTCTTTGTATGCTACATTGCTATCAGTCTTCATTTTGTTTGTTGCGATGTGTTACTTTTATCATATATAGGCTATACATGCAGATTGTCATCATATATAACCAGGATGTCTTGTTTGGTTGCCGTACAGTAATATCTCGGTGAAAATCCATAATCTGTCCAATTTTCTGTGTGATTGATGATGGCTTGTAAAGCCTGCCATGAACGCACACTTTCCTATCGGATACAGAGTGAGCATCAGCTCCCAAATTGAAATAAGTCCTGGAGTTTTCCTAACCAGCTTCTTGGAACAGGTCTCTGCTCTCAGGAAAGTGTTCTGCTATTTGTTCCAGTATGAAGTGAGGTCAGTCTGTACTGGGGTAATATTAAACAAGATAATATCAAATTGACATCCAATAATTCAATTCCCATCCAATAAGGGAAATAATGCTTTAATAAAATTATCTATAGACTGGCAAGTAAACAAAGCTGTATTTTGTGCATGCATACTGTATGCAAACAGAAGCCAATCAGGGATTGAAGTGAAGTAGCCTCAGGGACAGTACCAGTAAAACAGTACATCATTTTTGTCATGTAACCCTAGCACAGTTTCAGCCAATCAAAAAAAGGACTTGCAATCACCAATTTGTATTTCACCAGAGGTGCTGCACTTCCCATTTTTGAGTTTAGTGCTTGGTTGTGTCCAACTCACACTGTTTAGCAATCCGAAGATGTGTTAATTAATTGTGGTGACTTAATATTAAGATAAGTTATTATACGGATGTAGTCATTTGAGTGTTTGTGCCGGCGTTGTTGAATATTAAAATCAATATATGTATTGAACTACGCTTTCACAATTGTTTCATTGAACCCTAACCAGGTAACGCCGAGTTCATGTCACCGAAACGTTTTGTCCCACCAAGGACACCGTACGGGATGTGTCACGTGACCACGGCATTAGCCTGAATGTACCTTATGTACGGAAGTCCATCGTCGTGTCGTGGGGTATTGTTGCCGTTTATTAATTGATGGTCATACTGTGACCGTTTATCATTCATATCAAATTTGTTACTTTCTTGGTAATTTCCGGTCGGGCGAAAATGCTCATCCAGGAAAACATGGCGAACGCTGTCGTATTTCAAAGCAAGCTATCCTCGGTCATGGACATGCTAGCCAAGACCGCGATCGTAGAAATAAGTAAACTGTGGGACGATGCCTTCGCCTTCGTGCAGCTTGAGGAACGACAGCGACTGAAAGAAATTGAGTTTCTGAAAAGCAAGCTGGTGCTGATGGAGCAGGAGAGGCTGGAGCTCATGTCTACAGCCCAGCCCTCGGCTCAGCCCTCGGCTCCACGTCCTCCCACCACACCGCAGCCGAGTCCCCTACGGAGACCCCAGGATAACGGTATGGACGACTATTAATAATGTCCCAACAACTTCCAATGTTTCTTCTAAGTCACAAATACTCGTATCCAACTGTGGATATTTTAGTTGTTATTCTCATCCTACTGATAGCTTGATCTTGCCATAATTGTAGATACTTGGCTAAAGTAAGTAAACGCCAAGTTTGAAGTAGCCGTGACATTTCTTTATGAGATGACAACCACAGATCTTGGGAACGTTTACTCTGTTGTCTTTTCAGATCTAATTCTAAGAAAAATGCATTTCTTCTCAGAGCCCATTGTTTTGATTCAAACAGAACAATCACTGCCACATGTCAGAGAGACGGCAGACACATCAGAAAACACGCCCACGCTAAGACCAGACAGACGGCCGGACCTCCATGGAGGACACGACGAAGATGACTGCGAGTTGGACGTCGCCGAGCTCAAGGAAGAGGCCGTGGAGTTGGGTGTTGCTGAGCTCAAGGAAGAGGCCGTAGAGGATGCTGTCCACATGGGGGATCCGCCGCCGCAGGACGCGGAGCACGATGCCGACTACGGGTCCTGTCCCACTGCCGCCGAGGAGGACCCCCAAACAGTCGACGGCGCTGTGGAGGACAAGGACAGTCAGCCGTGGTCATATGTGTCCATTGCAGACAGCGATGACACGGACGACTCGGATTGCATCTTCAGACCACAGCAATTCTCAGAAAGTCTGGATAAGGAAATGAAGTTCATTCAAAATGCGCTGGACAGTCTTGACAATAATCCATCCGACGCAGGATATATAGATCGGATAAGTCAGGCACAGCCAGGACAGCCTATGGAGGTCCAAGTCATGGGACTAGTGCCCGCAGATAAACATTGTCCAAGCGATCAGTACGACCTAATGCAACTCAGGGCGTTGAAGAAATGCCGCGTGAGGGAAAAGTGGTTCATATGCCCGTTCTGTGGCAAGAGCTTCGACCGAAGCAGCCACCTGGAGATGCACCAGCGGATCCACACGGGAGAGAAACCCTACACCTGTGCCATATGCGGGCGGTGCTTCTCCCAGCGGAGCAACCTCCGCACCCACCAACGGACTCACAAAGAATACTTCCCTCATTCACTCAGCACTGAATTCAGTCATCAGCACTGAGATGGAGCGGGGAGGGGGGGGGGGGGGGGGGAGAGAGACTTCAGCTCACAGAAAGTAAGAGATCTGAATGTGCGTTTAGATATTGGGGGGGGGGGGGGGGGCGCTTTCCAATAATAATCAGCATTCGCCCCTGGACTAGGCGAGATGCTGGTTATAGTGTTCTGATTGGCTGAAATGATGTGACGTCCCTTAAGTGTTTTGGTTTCATTTTATTGTTCTTCGGCAGATGATTTGATGTTAACTGATGAATGGGGTTCATGTGTGCCTGGTACCAGACACTGAGTCCCCACCCGCGATTCAGCAAGCAACATAAAACACAGCGACTCCTGTAGCAAATAGTTTGGAGTAGTTTGGTATTTTTAAAGTCTATGGATTCTGCTCTTGAAGCGGTTTTGAAAAAACTTCCAGAAATATTGGGTAAACAATCAACAGAGAGCTTGCAGAATCATTATCTGCTTTGTGATTGGTTAAGGTGGAAGCATCTAGGGCTGCTGCAACTAATTATTATTTTCATAGTTGATTAATCCAAGGACTAGTCGATTAAAAAAAAGCGCTTTGATGACTTTTGGTCATTCGACTTACCATTGCAGCCCTACAAGCAACCTCACCAGTCTCAGATAAACTTAGACTGAGGAAACGTCAGACAATGAGGTGAAACGAAATAGAAATTCAACATGATTGTCAGGCTAGCTCACAAAAACCCACAACATGGTGTTAATGGGATGCCTAATGACCAATTTTACCACATTTCTACAATCGGTGTCCAGTTTAGATCTGTTGATTAGCATTTTGTTACATTAGTAATATGCCAACTAGAAAGGGTCAAGCATCCAGAAATCACCTAATGTCCATAATATTTTCTATTGCAACAAGAAAGACTGTCTCCACAATGGGTTTTCACATTTTATTGTCCTCAGAGGACTAAATGATATGTTCTCATGTTCTTGGTCTGACATTTTGTAACTAAAAAATAAACATTTTAAACTTTTTGTCCTTGCTATACTTTTAAGTAAACATTTCAATGCCATCAGTGACATCACACTTTAAATTGCATAACAATATTTACAGAAGTGTATCTTGGGAGTCTGTATATGAGTAGTAGTAACTAAACCCAGATAGTTCACCGCTCTACGATGTCCTGTCTGATCTCAGAAGCATAGACTATATACGGTCTGAAGGGACAACAAGGGACAAAAGATGACAGCCAGTCATTGCAAAGAGTTCAGTGGGCAATAATCAGAATGATCCATTAGTTGAACATCTTCCTTTGAGTAATCCTTTTTTTCTTGGCAGTAATAGTGAGCATATAAAACTCTTGCAAACAGACACTCTTCATCCTTGATGGGATAAGGCTGCAAGAGAAACAACACAATACCCTCATAGCCACTGGTGAAGCATGAGTATTAAGGCATCCATGCCCACAGGCTAAACATGCAATATCATCAGTTTTTTCCCCCCATGCCCATTTCATCTGTACATGGGCCAATCAAGCCCTTTGGAACGAATGGTGAAAAAGGGCTAAACAAATACAAATGACTCTGCTCTCTGCTTCCAGCAGCTGACAGGATATAGGAACGCATACAGGTAGGTTGTGGACGTTTGGCACTTGTCCATGTCTCTTTACATGAACCAAATTGAAGTCCCTTTCTTAGCTTTTGCACGGCTATAACCAACACCACAGTAAATTATTTCCAAAAACAATTCATTTAAAATTGAGTGTACAAGGGATATATGCTACAGCTGCTTTTGGATTTCAAACCTCATAGTTCAGCTTAATTAGCTGTCAAACCATCCAAACTGTTTATAGAAGTTTATAGAAGCAGTAACCAATGCACCAACAATGAACATACCCAATGATTTGCCCACACTTGGCTAATGCTTGGTCATATTGCCCATGATGGGCAATGGAAGGGTTTCTGATTGTCATACACTATTATTGCCACTGGATTTACAGACTTAGGAACAAGTAGGAACACAGGAAAACATTCAGAGTTTCTAACCCCCCTGCTCCACTGGGCATGAAAGCGTCGCGTAGTGCTAGCATCGAGCCGTAAGGATACGCTCCCACTCTAATCAATGAGAGCTGCTCCACTGGTTCTGACGCGCAGCAGACGGACGTATTACGCGCAGCAAAATCCTAAAATAGACTTCAAGTCTATGTTTATGCGCGTAAACGCAGCCCTCTACACAAGAATCAATGAAGAAACATGCATTTGTGTGTGGTCGAAGTTTAAGTACATATGTGTGTATGTCAATACATTAAATCATTTCTAGATTAGTAGTTGTAGTTGCATATTGCAGGAGGAAAGCTGCCCTCTTTTCACTGCCAATAAAGATCTTCATTCCTGCATACAATTGCATTGTAGTCCGCCTACAGTTTTTTTTTGCCGTGTGTGTGTGTTTGTGGTAAATAGTCTGTAATAGTAAATAGACTGTTGTGCTACAAAATCCGACGTTGTGTCGAAAATCCCTGTTGCTGGCGACGTGCCACTGACGGGCCACGGACATGCCCGGTGGAGCAGGTCAAAAAGCTACGCTACGCACCGCTACGCGTTTATGCTTGGTGGAGCTCCCGGGTTTAGCAACGAGCCGGCCACCCTCAAGGCCTCTAGGGATACCGGACATCGTCGTCGTCGTCGTCACAGCGACTAGAGAAGCTGTAACTCTAGATGACTTGACCCCTGGGGTTCAGCAGGATAGCGTTGGAGTGGGGCTTCGGTCTGAGCACGCCGTTGCTGTAGTAGAAGTGGTTGGTGAGCGCCTCTGAGATCTGGAAGCTACTGCTGCTGCTGTCGCCCTCATCCCTCTCCTCGGGCGTTGACTGGTTGGGTCCCCAGTCTGGCTCCATTGCCGTGCCACCATCCCTGGTGGGGCTGCCGGGGTCCAGCTCTCTTGGGCCCAGGCCGTCGTCCGGCTGTGGCTTCAGGGGAACCAGTGAGGATGGCAGGCCAGAGTCCTGGTGGAGAGCAAAGGAACATTATACTTAATTTATTCTTTTTCAAAATGAAAAGAAAGCCTTCTGGTGTACTTTAATTTAATTTAGGGGCGGGGCCATATTGCTATTCAGGCTTTACCTCCACTGGCGATTTGATTGACATAATCCAAAACTGCCAGTGGATAGCAATTAACACATGCAGTAGCATTCCTAACCTATAGAGGGCAATTTGAGTCCATCTTTACATCTTATCCTATGATTTTAACCTTGTGCATTCAAGATTTGAATCAGGAGAAGAGCATAGGCCTACCTCAAACAAAGCATGGTTTTAGATGAAATCATCCACCTATAAACCCTGGCTTTATTGTCACTCGTTACCCATCCAATAAATAAATACGTTGCAGCAACAGCACTTGCCATTAAACAAGGCCTTTGTTTTGTAAATGATATGTACACATTGATTAACATACTGCCACTACTGAAGTTTGTGCAGGTTAACGGCACATTCTGCTGACCACAATAACAATAATGCATTAATAAGTGCTTTATAATGACTAATAAAGAGCCAATATGTGTCCTTATAAGCAACTAGTTAACTGGGACTTCTAATGGGCTGAACACAACTTGCTAGTCAGATATGAGGAAAGAAAAAGAACATTGTTGCGTTTGGCCATTTCACTGGGGAATGTTGGCAATAGGAACAACAGAATAACACCAGCTGTGTTACGTTCAGACCATTCATTGATGGTCTTCTTTGTTTTCAATTTCTGCAACGATTTCCTTTGAATGAAGAGAACATAAACAGGCAACAGAGACCAAAACCGCACAACCAGAATTGATTTTGCCAAAACTGATTTTGCCAAAACTCAGACGTCTCCAGGAAGTGAAAAATACCAATGACATGTTGCTGCTCTTCAGGTACGACTCCACCCTCCTCCGGCGCTCCTCCCTCTCTCCGTCTGCCTCTGTCCTTCTGAGGCCCTCTCTGGTGTCAGGCCACAGCACGGGACGTCCAAGCTCATCCACCTCCACGCCAGTAGCGGTGCCCCACTTCCCACACAGGGTGGACTGGCTGCCCTTGTAGATAGGATGCTCCTAATGAGAAAGAGGGACGGTAATGTGTTGGGAAACAAAGTCTTACCATAATGCTGGTGTGGGCCAAACAACTAGGGGTGATTCTCATGTGACTAGTCTAGTGCAGTGACTCAACAGTCCACAGGTAGGTGCTTGAGTATCGTCCTTGATGCATACGCATGTTTGGTTGAGTTTTGGATGCCTCTTACTAATTCTTAGTAAAGTAAACATGAGATATTACTTTCAGGTTCAGGTTCAAGACATAGTTCTTTCAGGCTCAAGTTCAAGATAGACGTAGTTAAGGACAACACGTATTTGCATTGGAATGTAGTGGAGCAAGAGTTTAAAAGTCTAAGTAAATGTACTTAAGTAAAACACTTGCATACAAAAGTACAGGGATACATTTGTAGTACCTTCCACCCCAAATTACAAAACAAACATTACAAAAACATTAGGTAACACTTTAGATTAGGGACCACATATCAATAAGCAGTAATTAGGAGGTTATTGAGGGAAAACTATAATATTAAAGTGAATGGCCTAGTTGTTGTAGAATATGGTCATGCAGAATAATGCATTAATAAGTGCTTTATAATGACTAATAAATAGTCAATATGTGTGCTTATAAGCAACTAGTTAATGGTGAATATGTGGTCCCTAATCTAAAGTGTTAACAAACATTATTTTAAAAGGGCTATCGCTATAATAAAATGTATAAAAAAGTGAATGAAAACTGTTGGAACCGTGGAACTCACCAGAGACAGTTGGCTGTTTTTGATTCGGCTGTCGACTCTAAGTAGAGCATAGTCGTCAGGCTAGAGGCAACGGAGAAAACAGAAGATTAGGTTGGTTTACAAAATAATACAAATAAAAAACAGGACATATATTTGAAAAAAAATGAGATGACAAAACGTTGTGTGTAGAAGAAGTGTATGTTGTGGCATTGTGGTGTGCAGTTTGTTTGGAGTGGCTACAGGGCTCTAATCATTGGCCTCTATGGAAGACTAGTGGCTGGTTGGCGGCGGGGGGGCAGGCTCCACGGTGGCTGGGGCAGTCAATAAGGGTGGGACTCAGACAGGCGTCCCTCTGGGGCCGACTGGCATTCTCCTTCACTTTAGAGGGGAACCGATGGAACACAAACAAACAAACAAACATGGCAGACAGTTGCATGTTTTGTCTGTACCTGCACTCTGGGGTCTGTACTCACAGAGTTCAGTCTCCGGCTGGACGTATGTCTGGAGAGGGTGTTCATTTCCTCGCTGGTAGAAAAAAAGGAAAGAAAAGAAAAAGAGACAAGCACAGCACATTTTAAAGCAATAACCAACTTAAATGGTTCCTGGCAATTTCTTCCAGAGTCGAAACAAACACAGACTGAAGGTTTTAACATTTTCAAACCCAGCCCCCACCCGTCTTACAGTAAATGCAAACCTTCACAGGCCCAGGCCAAACTACACTCACGTTCTCTCACTGAGCTCCATCGCCAGCTTCTTGTTCTTGCTCCGGTGGTGGTGGTTGACCAGCAGGATAACGAGCACCATGATCATGACCAGGCCTCCGGCGGCCGCTCCGATGATGATCAGCAGCAGGTTGTGCTTGCTCTCCTCCTCGCTCTGTCTTGATTGCTCTGGAGCAAGTGCACAATAACAACAGTTCTTTGTTTGTGTGTTGTTTTTTCTCTGCTTCATGCAGAGATTGCAACATGATTACAACATGCATAGCCTACACACACACTGCATTTGTTTATGCATTTACGATGGCGTGTATATTTTCGCAAGGGGGCAGCAAAAACCTATTACTCCTATTGACAAATAAATTGACATAATTTTATATTGAGATAAAAAGTCCACAGATTTTTCTAAAAACTGGATCAAGTAATTAATACTTAACAAGGACAATGTTATACTCATATACTGGGTCATTTCAAAGTAATTTCTGTTTAACAAGGAAGTTACACTGGGCTATATTTCCAAAGAAGCAAACTAAATGAATTTGCTGCCAAGGCCACCATTTGTTTCTGCAATTACCTGCTATTGCCAGGGTAATTTCTGCTGTGGCTGCTCCAACATTGTTCTTGGCCACACATTCATAAGTGCCACTGTCATTCATTCGGATGCCCCGCCCAAAAAACAGTTTTCCACCAATCACCGTCACAGCATCTGGGAGAGCCCCGCCCTTCCTGTAAGAAGTGTAAGAAATCAGTAAGATAGATGTACAACATGCAGCTGTACAAGCTTAAAAAACAATAGTTTTAAAAAAATGTCTGACAATGAAACGCTTTAATCTTAATGTTTTATCAGGCATTTGATAGCAAAAAAATGTTGTTCAATTATGAACCAGAAAAAGGAATAGGTTAAGTAGGTTATGTGCAGCAAAACAACACAATACAGACAAACACAACTGGTTTGCATACAGGAAGTGATTTGCCGACTTAAAACACTGCTCGGATCAGGTTTTTTCACATAGCACAACCGGCAATTTGTGTGCACCTGTACTGTAAGTCCTCTCTGCTTACCAACTGGCCCATTGATCTGAATAGAGTAAATTGTAGGTTTGGGGGATGGTGCGGAAGGAGGGGGTGGGAGTAAGCACTGTCCAGGGAATAGGTAGCCTACATTATTTCACTCGGTTCATCTGAAGAGTTAACATGTGACACAATGGTGGATGAGAAGATCCAGTTTCTAATGAACTCCGCTGAGAGGATTCATGTTGCTCTGGTTTCAGCACAAACCCCCCCCCCCCCTTACAAATTCCCTTCACTAAAAGAGACCCCAGATTTACTAGCCTGAATGCCTCTTAGCTACTCCAACCAACGTAAAGGGAGTCCAGAAGTAAAGATTCTAGTAGATACCAAAACAGATGATCAGTAAACAGTCAACACTGGACATATTGTATGTGTAGGCCTACATGTTGCATCTATGCATATGTAATGTTGGCATTCCTATCGTATGGTATTTATTGTTTTAAGTTGCTGCAAGCCAAATTGGTGATTAACAACAGCACATTTAAAAAAAATCAAAGGCCTTCAGGATCAGCACACCTTACAACATGGTAGCAAATGAACATGAAGGCATAGAAATGTACAATTATAGAACACACAACAACAAAAATGAGGGCTATGAGACCATTTGGAGGCGTAATGTGTAGAGTTGGATCAGAGTATATTTTGTATTTGGTCATGAATGTAATGGCGGGTGCTGTATATGTCTCATTAAAAGCACAGAACCGGTGTTTTAGCAGTGCGTTAGTGTGATATTTAGAGTCGGGCACTGTGATTAAGTGCTTAGTGTGTGTCTAGCGCTCTTCCTTGTGTCTCCTTGTCCCCCCCCCCCCACACATCTCTCTCTCTCTCTCTCTCTCTCTCTCTCTCTCTCTCTCTCTCTCTCTCTCTCGTGTGAACCAGACCTACTTCTTCTAACGTGGTGTTGAGCAACATGACACCTCAGCTTTCATTCCACATTCAATCGAGACAAGAAAGAAAAACAAAAAAAAAGGATGTCCTTCTTTTTGGGTTGGAGCGCACCCTTTTGTTTTGCCAAGTGTATTAGTGTATTAGCTTAGCGTTAGCATGGGATTACCCATGTTTTGCGACGCATTCCACTGCTGTGTAAAAAACTAAACAAAAAAAACATTTTGTAGAAAAGGATCGGGAGTATTGGGGGCGGGGCTGAATTAAGCTTTAAATCGCTCTGAACCTGATGATGAGTACAGGAAGTACTCAAGTACATGACTAAATAAGGGGTGGCTTGTTGTGAGGAGTGCATTGGCTGATGATGACTCATCGTTTGTCATTTATCAACTACAAATACCAAACATTTGTTTCAGATGCTTCAAAAATTCAAATTCGGTTCATGGATCATTAGAAAATGAATACTTTAGTTTTTCTTGGCTGCTTGTCAGATAAAGTAGGCAAATTTAAGACACCACTTTTGACTCTAGTTACTTGTGATGGCATTTGCTGTTATTTATGACATTTTCTAGATTAAATAATTAATCAAATTGATTAATTAAATTACTCAAAATAATGGTTAGTTGGCTATACCATGTCCAGGTGACGTTCCTGGGCTCGGGGTTCCCCCCGCTGCTGCAGGTCAGCTGGGCGTTCTGCGTCCCGACCACCCACTCCTTCACACTGCTGGAGATGGCAGGGTCTGGGGGGTCTGGGGCAATGACAGCAACACACACACACACACACACACACACACACTTGTGTTTTCACTTAACATTACTTTGATATATTTTGCATGGGCTTGAAAGTATGTTATATATCCGACAAGAAGCTGCCCAATAACCACCACCACAATATCCTTTGATATGAACCAGAGAAGAAAAAGCACAGGGTTGATGATGTCATTACTAGTGACCCCCCCCCCCTCCGCCCACTGATGCTGAACTCACAGTGCACCACCAGGCGGTTGGAGTGCCTGATCGGCTGCCTGAGCCCCGGGTGGGACACCAGACAGTCGAGCCGCTTGGCGTTCATGCTGCGCAGCGGGTGGAGGGAGTAGTGGCTGGAGACCGCGCCGGCCTCTGTGGCGCGGTCCTGGGGCTTCCCCGGGAGCTCCGTGTCCCAGGAGAGGCGCGGGGCGGGGCGGCCCACGGCACGACACGACGCCGCCACGCGGTACGACTCGCCCTCCGCCAGCACCACGGGCTCCAGGGAGGAGATGGGCAGAACTGTGTGCAGAGAGACACGAGGAGATGCTCAGGGTTAGTCTAGGAGTCTATGAGTCTCTACCACTCTCTCTTTCTCGACTCTGTGTTCCTTCAGTCTTAATAGACGGCCTGTTTGAACAGGTAGACTTGGCTGTCACTGCTGATGACTGATGGGAAAATATGAAGGGTTAACAACAGCCGCTAGAACTTTAGCTTTTAATAACCGTTTTCTCTTCAGGGGGTGGGGGGGGGGTTAAAGGGTAATTAACATTCAAAATGTGAAGGACGGTCAACAGAGACAGTTTTAACGGTACAGAACAACTGCTTGACATCCCGATGATGTCATACCAGGAGCTCCAGACATTGGTATTCTCCTGAAGCCTGGGGTGATCTCTGCACAGATCTTCTGCAAAGTCTGGGAAACATTATCTCCGCACCATGGTCTTGGTAAAGTCGCGCTCTAGCGCTGGCTTCACACAGCTTATCGTCATTGGGTAGGTAGGTAGGCATTAGAGCCTAACCATCTAACAGTTGCAAAGAAGTTGGCAATGAAAGCATATCCACCCTTTCTTTGTTGGCAGCGATAGAGAGAGAAAGAGAGGTGATTGATATTTTTACAGCTCTCGTAGACGGCAATCCCACTGAGATTAGAGACAGTTGCAGGAGAACCGGGGAACAGAGAGGACTTGTTAGAAAAGGGCTCTTACTCCAGACGGTGAGCACGATGCGCCTCTCGAAGGTCCCCGACGGGAAGGTGGTGATGTGGCAGATGAAGCTCCCCTCGTCAGACTCCTCCGTGTTGGGGATGAGGAGCGCAGAGTTGTCCGTGGGACTGCTACTCTCGAACCTCACCCGCCCGGAATAGCGGCCAAACTCTTGACATTTAAAAAAAACAGAAAGTATTTTTAAAGTCAACGTGGAATACTGCTGCCACTGATGTGGAGCGGTCTGTTGAATCCGCTATTGCGACAGTATTAAATTAACTGGACGGTACATTTTCTCTAAGAATATAAGAATAAACAACTGCACTTAAAGCTTTTGTTGATAAGAAAGATGTGCTTGCTGTACTTTCGACAGGATTTGGTAAAGTGAATTTCCGTTGCTCTAATTTGTCGTAGGTCTACCCAATTGCGTCCAGAAGCATTTTGGTCTGTGCCCGTTGATAACGCCCCTTGGAAATCTAAAATAAACTGAGAGGTGCCAGACTAAAACACATTTGCAAATTGGTCTTGCAATGCCAGGCTAGAGCAAAGCACACCCAAGCCAAAAAAAACCTGTGGTACAACCACTATGGAGTAATGTTCCCTTATTGCAAGCTTTATGTTTCAGGCTCTGTGCCATCTCCCCCCAGAAGTTCTGCTATAACATAGTAGGACTGCTGGATCCCAGATTATGTTCTCCACAAACCAAATAATTTAATTGGGCTGATTGATTCATGGTTGGGTGGTTACTGGGTTTTATTGTTTATTGACACTCATAGTGCAGGCTTAACACATAATGCCAAATAACACAACTGAAATAAATAACTTATGCAAAAACAGCATGACCTTTGGGAAAGTTCAGCACTAGATTTAGGTTACACTGTGGTGCAGAGTCCATTGTTCATTGTCAGACATAGGCTGTGAAGCAATGAATTGGTATGTACCATGGAGAGGATCGAGACAAACTAAACACAATCCAAATCAGCAGCCATGTTGTTTATAGAGATGCACCTGGTAATTACAGCCAAAGGGGGTCTGAAGCTGTTCAGTATTAATGAATGAAAGCCCTATAATAACTCAGTAAATACATTTCTAAGTGACCATTAATCAGGATTTTTGCTTCATTGCTTGTTGTTTTTTTTAAAGCATTGTGTGACCAATCAAGCTAGCTTTGGGACAAGAGGGCAGCAATTTGTGTTGTCCAAAGCTTCTGACTTCACAATCATATTTTCATGTAATACTGCAATATTGTTGGTGGACAATACCTATTAAATGTGATATTGTATATTTACAATATTTGATATTGATATGTATTCGTATTCCCAAAGCCCAATGCTTTCTGGTGGAGCGGTAGGGCCCAATGTAATATCTTCTCATGAGGCCCAAAATCCCTGGCAGCGGCCCTGTCTCCAGGACTAGAACCTTCCCCATATAGCACCATATGTGAATTTAGTAAGCACATTTATATGTGATATGTACTCTGTTGGCACCGTCTACCTAAACAAAAGGTGTGTGTTTCTGATTCCTATAGCTTCTCTGCACTCTGTCCAGTTGTGTTTTTTTTAGAAACTATGTTTTGCAGCAGCACTATAACTTTATTTGTGGCTACACCAACTTTGATTGTTATCAGTCTCACTTGGAAGTCACTTTGATAAAAGCGTCCGCTAAATGACTAAATGTAACTATGGCAATTTAATATTGATATTATCATGCAGGATTGGGATTTCGGCGATGGAAATAAAATCTTGTTTTACTGGTCCTGTCGGACAGTTCCACTTTGGTACTGGGTCTAGTGTTTCACCAAGTATAAGGAACACTTTTACATAGACAAACCTAGATGTAGAGCTGGGTGATATGGACAAAACCTTCCAACCCGATATATTTCATTTAATACGTTGATAATGATTTACATCATGATATTGCATGTTTTCTGGTAATTCAATAAATAGTCTATATAAAATAACGACACAGTAAAGCCTATTTGTGTACTCCTGTGTGATTTAAATACTTGACAAATGAAAAGTACTTTACTTTACTTTACTGCAGCCTTTAAAACCAGGAAAAGACAACACGTATGCCATATCACGATATTACGATACCCAAAATCTAAGACGATATCTAGTCTCATATCGCGATGCTGATATACTATCGATGCATAGCCCGGGCTTCTTGCCGGCTTTAGCCCTACCCGTGTGTCCCTCAGAGAAGTGGGCGGTGATGATCTGCTCCTTGGTGCCGCCGGTTAGCACCTTGTGCCAGGTCACCTGCACCACCTTCTCGCCCTGCTCCGCCTGGTAGTGGCACGGGAGGCGCGTCTCGTCCTCCGCCAGAGAGCGCAGGGCGAAGTCGGGCTCAGGGGGCTCCACAAAGCTCGACTCCAAGACCACCACTAGGGAAGAGAGAGACCAACGCCTCAGTCTACACACCTTGGTGGCCACGTGTACGTGAGAGGAATTAGCAGTATGACGTTGTAGTACGTTTTCATTACATACAACATTATGTATGCAAGTATTCTGAAAATAAAATTCAACATTATTCATTGGTTCGCATAGTTAGAGGCACACAGTTTGCAAAATATGTAATGGAAGCCATACAATGCAGTTTGTACTTTTCCCCAACATACTTCAGCTAGTGGCCTTCGGTTCTTCTCTTTGTTTTGTCTTCAGCATGGACTATTTCACAGCCAATTGGCATTTCAGATATAACATGTTGCCACTGTTACTACTAGCCTACTAGTTGTGAATATCTTACACCTATGTGCTTGTATGTGTTTGTTACTGCTAAAACCTGAATACTATCGCACACATGAAAGTGTGATTTTAATAATAGTCTGTAACAAGTAGGCTATATATATATATACTAGGTATCTGTATATATATATATATATATACTATATATATATATAGATTTGTACTATTTATTAATCTACGCAGCTGTAGTCCTTGTGTGACAATAAAGAAAGCCTATGCCTTATACTATTTCCATGTTGTAGCACCTTTACAGGCTATAATGATTAATGAAGTTAAAGTGAATTTGGGGAAAACGTGAGAGAAAAATAACTGACCAAATAAATACAAGGTTAGGCTTCACCACTGCAAACAGCAGAGAACAAACATGTGCCCTCTGCATCGTGGGATGAACACACATCAGGAGGTTACTGATTCACGGCCTGGTGGGACCTCAGCCTCCAGAGGCTGCGGCCTCTTCACTGGTCTCACACACAGAGACGAGGCCATCACCTCGATGACTCAATACAGGAAGTGCAACGTGGGAATTGTACACAGAAATGGACGATGAACTGCACCTTCGTTGTTCAAAACGTGGTTGTTGTTGTCGTCGTGAGGCATAATGGAGAGAGAGGCAGAGGTAGATTAAACAGAGAAACCTGGGGGGGGGGGGGGTGAGGTGAATGCCACCAGGCTGCTCCACCTGCTTTTCCTGTTCCTGTGCGACAGTTAGCCTACACCGCTGCCAAAGGAAAACATTCCTATTTACATTACCTTTTTATATTATTATTATTACGTTTAGGCAAACCAGAGCAACGCATGGCATCAATGACAGCGAATAGTCTGCCAATTTTCTGGAACCTCGTCAATTTAAAACCAACCAAGGGTTTAAGACATTTGGTTAAAAGAAAACAACATGAGTGACGATCACTAGGAGCCAGAAGAGGAATGCCGCTGGGCCGCATTCACACGCTGTGGGTTCACACGGTCCACCAAGACCCACCCAGGTCCACCAGGTCCACCAGGTCCACCCAGACCTGGTAGCAGGCCTACTGCCAGGTCACCTGGTAGTAGGCCTACTGATAGCTACATGTTACATGGTCTAGGGGTCTATTACCTATAGGCCTACTTTCTCAACAAGCTTACCTTTTAGCAGGCTACACTTACAAGTAAAAATACATTAATAATAATAATAATAATAATAATAATAATAATAATAATAATAATAATAATAATAATAATAATAACAATAATCATTACAAAATAAAAAGGCTAATTAGGCTACTTGAGTTTAAGTAATGTAAGAATGAGCATAGACTAGTAGGCCCACTTGGTGTATTTTGGATAATTGTGTAAATCTTACCAACTACCGCCAGCAGGGTCCAGCACGGCGCCCACCGGCTGGCGGCCCAAACAGAAAACTTCATCTTCAAAAGTACACTCAAAGTACGGCGTGACTTAACGATTATAAAGTCAGGTCAGGTAGCACAGTGTCAATGGAGGCATTTTTAAAAGAAAAAAAATATATATATATACATAGGAATATATATATATATAATTTAGAAGTTTCCAAATCCAACAGAAATCCTCCTCAGCCGGACTTCATCCCATCACCTCGCAGCAGAAACATGGTCCTTCAGTCCAGACTCCCAGAGCTGCAGGTCTCCTTGAACCGCTCCGTGTGGGGCCCCAGGTAGGCATGCTGCGGTAGCTAGGCGCAACGGAGCAAACGCAACGTTAAAGACATTATATTCACGTTAAGAACAGCGTCCAGGCTACAGCATGAATGCACACGCGAGATAACGACGACTTTTCATGTCATGTTAATAGACGGAGCAGTTCAGCGGCTGCTTTTCCACTCCGTACACCTGGTCTCATGGCCACGCCCCCTATCCGAGGCCACGCCCCCGAAACAGCTCGCCCAGTAGTTGTGACCCAGGATACATAAGTCCACACCTGCAGTAATAACGCGTAGCATTTTTAGTGTGTGTGTGTGTGTGTGTGTGTGTGTGTGTGTGTGTGTGTGTGTGTGTGTGTGTGTGTGTGTGTGTGTGTGTGTGTGTGTGTGAGTGAGTGAGTGAGTGAGTGAGAGAGAGAGAGACACACCTCATCCAATACCAATAAACACAAGAGCCACACTTAAACGTAGGCAAGGCAGTGCTTTTAACTAGGTAGTCTACATCTAAGTTTCGTTTAATTGCAAGAAAAAGCGGTCGCCCGTCGGACAAAGCACAGCTAGCTACAGGGCGGACTTACCATTAGGCAAAACTAGGCGGTTGCCTAGGGCCCCAAGTTCCTGAGGGCCCCCTAAAAATCCACGCGTGCGCCCCCCCCCCCCCCCCCCCCCCCCAAGTGTCCAGGGGCCCCGGGGGATACTGATCTATGCTATGTCCGCCTTAGGCCCCCAAATTGTTAGGTCCGCCACTGTGTAGTTCGGACCCAGCCCCAGTCAGGAGGACTGTATGGTACCGTTATGCAGACCGTCGGGAGGACTGTCTTCCTCACGGGATCCTCAGCGTATTGGTGCGCCATTGCCGCCTAGTGCTGTTGGTGGTCAACTCGAAAACAACGTTTCCAAAAAATGAGGCCTACATATTACCGTGAAAAGCAAAATGTTTGTATTAGTCTAATCTTCAAATAAGTCTAAATTATTATTATTTGTTTTAATTTAAAGAACGTGCAGCCAGCAACAGGAACTGAAACAACGCAGTCAGATATCTGTGGTCATGGTTTTAATCGTCTACATGTAGACTAATGCAATAAAAGAAATATAGCCTACAAGTAAAAAGTAAAGAAATACAATAATATAATATAAAAATGTACAACGTTTTTTAACAAGGAACAAAAGTTATCATGTAGGCCTATTGGATATTTGGACGCTCTTATGCCTTTAAGCAATCATATTGGTTGAAGATTAATGTATTAGACTTCACTAGAGGCCTACTTTAATCTAAATGTCTTTCAAAAGGCATGTTTCCATTGTACCATTGGCACATATGCTCTTATAACACACTACAAAGATAACAATAAACATACTAACTCTATAACAACCCTATAGGCCTACAAGCTACAAGCAACAGCCACTCGTCTTCAGACAACAGACTATGATCACAGCACATTGTTTCTTATGGGATCACATTTCACATGATTTCAGCCTTCTTCTCCACCTTGATGGTCTCATAGGTGTCTGAAAGATGAGGAGTCAGGCCCTGTAGCAGACAGAGGAAGGGTTAATACAACCAGGCTTGATGTTGCTCTAACTGACACAAATTGATTGCAAAAAACATAAATATTAAAATATATTAAGAAATATATTTGCGCATAACAATACTCACTGCATATATCCCCAAATCAGGCCTCTGTGGAATAGAAAGATATATATGGGCATATCATTCCCAGCTTACAAAATGTACTGTGTGTGTGTGTGTGTGTGTGTGTGTGTGCGCACGCATGTGTAAAGGCTGTGACAATTTAATTTGAAAACTGAAACATATGCATTCATTATTCCATACAAGTCAAAATGTAAAACATGAATGAACTTTACATCCTGCTGGGTAGCTTGTGAATTTCCTCCTGGGGACCAATACATCTTTATTGATATAATAATGTATTTTTATTTATTGATTATATTTTGTATTGTTAATCTGAATCTGCCAAGTAGTGACTAAAGCTGTCCGATAAATGTAGCGGAGTAAAAAGTACAATATTTGCCTCTGAGATGTAGTGGAGCAGAAGTATATGGTAGCAGAAAATAGTACCTCAGATTTGTACTTAAGTACAGTACTTGACTAACTGGCGTATTTGACATTGCATTCTACCAATGTTTGGTATGAGACACAAAGATAAACAAAATCTTATACATAATACAAAAGTTAGTGCATTAGACAACGCTGCACAATCAAAACTGCTGGAAATTGTGACAGTGTGTGTATAGTATGATGAGTGCATGGCTCGACTTTCAGCAACAACCAACAGTCTTTTAAAGACATTCATGGTCATGCCAACAGACCACACTGCCTTTAAAGAACGCATATCAATTATATTACAAAAAAAAGGTGTCCTATAAAATACAGAAACAAAAAAAGGGTTTTACCTCAGGCTGATTAGTAGGTTTATTTAGGGGCCAGAGCTACAGAAAAAGAAAAAAATATATTAAGACATGAATTGACAATCATAGATCATTCTCTATCACATTTTTATATATAATTTAAAAAAAAAAAAAAAAAAAATATATATATATATATATATATATATATATATATATATATATATATTTTTTTTTTTATGTATGTAGGTGCTTCTCTTTTGGTTTTGGGTTCCCCTTACTACCTTGAGTCTAATGTAAAGGACGGTGAGAACAATGCTGTAAGCGATCAGAATGGCGTCCAGGATGTAGCAGACCTTCATGTCCTCCAGGGCGTCTGTAGGGGCACAGCACAAGAGTCCTATGAGTAACTACTGGCAGCCACAGGCGTGGTTTAGCTGCGACAACAGCGAGAAGCGATGATCTCTTAGGTAAGCGTAGATGCTGCTATAGCATCAGTTATATCTGAGTGTGTCTTCTGCAAGAGTTTAAAGTTAAAGCAAATTCAGAGATTTCTTATTAAACACATTACACATGTTGGAAAGTCATTGCTGAAAACATGTGAAACCACTGTAGAACCATGTAGTGTTGAATTGTGGAGTTAGACCTAGTAAATTACAACTAGTCCAAAACTCTGCTGCCCGCATCATTACCAGAACCCCCTCCATCAGCCACATAACATCTGTCCTGCAGCAACTTCATTGGCTCCCCTTCAAATACCGCATCATTTACAAGATCCTCCTTATATTCAAAGCTATCAACAATCTTGCCCCTCAGTATCTCACCGAGCTCCTCCATATCAAAGCACCCACCCACTCCCTCAGGTCCTCCTCCTCCATCCAGCTCATCCTCCCACCTGCTCGTCTGGTCACCATGGGGTCCAGAGCTTCCAGTCACTCAGCCCCCACCTCTGGAACTCTCTGCCTCACTTCATTCAACACTCCCCGTCCATAACCACTTTCAAATCTCACCTAAAAACTCATCTTTTCAGACAGGCCTATTCCCTTTAATTTCATCTGCTTTCACTGTAACAACCCCACCCTTGCTCCGTGTTCTATTTTTAGTAGTATTATTATGTATATAAATCCGTTATTTTATTGCCTGTTTTGAAACTGTTTGTTTCTTGACTGAATGTTTTATTGTTGATTTTGTAAGGTGACCTTGAGTGTCAAGAAAGGCGCCCATGAATAAAATGCATTATTATTATTATTATTATTATTATTATTATTATTATTATTATTATTATTATTATTATCATCATCAGACCGTTTTTCTGTTTTTCACCATTTTTGCGTTCAGGATTTCCTTGGTGGGGATTAAGTTGCACGGCACCTGATGATGCACCGCAATCTCCCTTAGCATTGCCCCGCCCCTAACAACCAGAGTGCAGTTTTGACATGGTTATTAGTTTGACAGTTATTATTTGACATTTAAGAGAGGCTCCGCTCCCCCGTGTGCGAATGGCCGTGGCTTAGCACCTTCACCAGACACGTCCCCAGCATCTCAGAGCAGAGAATAATGCTTATTTTTTCACGATTTTGAAACCTAATTGTATATACATGCCGACTTTTTTAATCATTCAAATTTGGCTGGGTGGTTAATAACACATTTTTCTATGGTGTGACAAACTCAAAACACATTTACTTTTGCTTTACATACTTTAATTTACCAACTGGCTCCTTCTACATCATAGGAACCATAGGTAAATTATAAAGCTATAACTAGCTATAACTCAACCCACTAGAGGTAGCTATATATATATACAGTACATATACAGTTTATATACATATATATATATATATATATATATATATATATATATATATATATACTATATATATAATATATATGAAGTTAAGTGAAAACTTCAACAAGGAAATAAAGTAATAAAGAAAGAGATCCTAACCAACGCAGCTGAGGTTGACCATCAGAAGGACGATGAAGAGAGACACTCGCGTCATGGTCATCATGGTTTCGCCAAGTGGGCCTTGTTGGCGGAGAAGATCAGAGCGGTTCGACTTATAAGGTATCTGTCAGATATCGACGAAAGCAGTCCTCTGAACTGAACGTTGACAGCAGATATCAGGAAGTACTGCGGCTCTCTGTCCGTTCTACAGCAGACAAAAAAGATAAAACCCCCACAAGCAGCATCACCACACACACAGCTTCCTCTAAATGCACCAATAGGGTTCGCAATCAGAATGGCGTCCAGGATGTAGCAGACCTTCATGTCCTCCAGGGCGTCTGTAGGGGCACAGCACAAGAGATCACATCACAATCACCACCATTCTGATAATTCTCTGTCCACTATATGAATCTTACTACCTCATACGGTTTACTTAAACCTGCACTGTCACTTTTCTACTGCAGCTGTTTACTCCATTAAAAGGGTATCTGAACTAGAACGATTATTTTGAGAAGTTTGATTATTGAGATTTATGTATTTTTTCAGATGCATTATAATGCTTGAATTAAATACGGACACTCATGTGTGGCAACCTCCCTTATTAGGCTGGATGAAACCAAAGAAAAGTTAGAATTGGATGGATACATTCACTTTTTTCATTTTCAAAAGCAAATAGAACCTAAATCAGTTAAGCTTTCAAATGCTTATATAGCCTTGTTGAGACGTCTTCAGATCAGTTAATCTACTCATAGGTCAAGGACAAATGCGTGGCAACTCAACTATTTTGTTTCAAAGAATGTTGTGCCCGCTGAATAGATACTCATTCTGATTCTCATCACCAGATAGATTGCAGCAGCAGTAATATACAGTAATAGGCTTTTCATGTGAATTGAGAGTCAATTTTGAGAGACAATTTCAAAACCTATTCTAAGTAAAAGTTGACTTCCTGTGTCACTTCCCACAACCTGATAAAACATGTGATATGGCAGAATCATCTTACAAAGTAAAGTACAAAGTAAAAGCCAAAAAAAGCAGAAACAAGTAATAAATTGTTTAATAATGGAAAAAATAAGACACTATACAAGCTACAGTTACCAAAAAGCGAGAAAATACAAGACAAATCTACAAATTGTGTTTCTTTTTTGTCCCCTCTTTTAAAAAAACAAACGTAAAAACTTTGTGTAAAATTGCATCATCATAACTTAGGCACCATAAAAAAAAAGATAGAAAACAAAGTTCTCAATTAAAGTAAAAGTATTTCAGGCATGCATTACAAAACTGTTAAGACAATCAATTGCATTTTTTGATCATGTGAAGGGACTCGGCCTGAATCAGGATGATTCAGCCCGATAACGTGCGATGACGTGGCTCTTCATCGCAAGGCTTTATCTCACAGAAAAGTGAAAAAAAACATACGTCTGAATGATTTTTCTGCTGAGAAATCAAAAGGCTTATTCAGTCTGTGGGTACCACAATGTGGTCACCACTCATTCTGGCTAACGTGTACATAGATAGAAAAAAACGGGGATATTGAGGCTAAAATCGGTTCCAGTATATTTCAGTGTGGAGACATTGAAGGACGTTATCGTGGATCCAAAAGTGGCTTCTTGTTTTTTGTGTGTTGACCAAGCATTGCGTAACCCACACGGCTACATAAAGTAGTAAGGCTGTGGAGGAGGCAGCCAACGTTGGACCTGTGCTTGTTTTAAACTTGTGGCACAACGTGGTGATCTGCTACAGCCCATGCAGAGAGCGGTTGGAGGAAACCCCAGGTTCACACACACACACACACACACACACACACACACACACACACACACACACACACACACACACACACACACACACACACACACACACACACACACACACACACACACACACACACACACACACACACACACACACACACACACACACACACCTGGAGCTGCTCGTTAGCACAACCTAGTGGTTGCAGGTGAGATGGGCACAGCGTGCATGGGAGTACAAACACATAGAGGCTCTTACTTTGCAGAGGGACCTCCCCGCCCTGCTGCTCAGGGCCTGCAGTCAGCTGATACAATCACACGTCCGTTTTGGGTGACTTTGGAAATGTGTTTTTTGCGTGCGTTTGAAAATTGCAAAAAAATATATATACATAAACTTAGTCCTGAGGAGCCAGCTGGATTTCCTTCTCTCCTGAAAACAAACACACATGCTGCTGACAAAAAAAAGAATATAAAAAAAATGGAGTTGGAATGGAGCTGCAATGTTTAGTCTTATTAAAAACGTGGAAATTGTCTTGGAGTTAAAAAAAGGCCAGTGTAAAAAATGCAAGCCGCCTACACACACATTCATGAATTATTACAACATCGTCTGAGTCTTAAGTAACACCAAAAGCACTTCCTTGTTTTTCTTTTTTTTTAAAGAAGCAAATAGGCCTAAAGCAACACCAACTGTTACTCCAATGCGCATGACGCTACATTCTGTTACTCGTTAAAAAAAGTTGCACTCTCAGTATAAAAGGAGTAATAAATTGTCTCAAGCCAAATATTACACTGACAGGTAAAACGACAGAGTGGTATCTCGAGGTTGAACATATTAGGAGTTGCCCTCCGATTGGTCTGTTGGTAAGGAAGTGAGCACTGTGATGTCATCTCCCCCCTACCTCAGTGATTCATTTCTCAGGTCACACATGTAGTCCAGTGGTTACAGCAACATGGATACAAACAAAAACATATTAACAGTTTGGGGGGGGGGGGGATAATGTTGTCTTTGACAAGTGTGTCGTAAATCGCCAAACACTCGACACTGCAGAGAAATGATGAAGGCATCCATATTCAGCATGGGAAGGGTAAAAAAATTATAGCTTATCACAGTTTACTGACGAAGTATCCCGGCGGAGGTGCAGGAGGAGAGGACGACATCACAGCTGTGTCTCACACTGGTCCCTTCTCCTCCCATAAGGAGTTATTTCCAGGGAAACAGACATGGGGAGAGGTGGAGCACGGTGGGGAAATTGATTATTTTTGCTGCCACTTAAGTCCCATCCTTCCATGTGATTGATGATGTAGTGTGAGGGGGGTGGCTGGAGGGGGGTGGGACACACTGTCAAAATTCTTTCCAATTTGTCGTCGTCATTAATTTACACCGAGGTCTCCGACTGCAGCCTCATCACAAACTTGTGGCTCTTGGGGTCGATGAACTCCTCGCCGATGCGCAGGAAGGGCAGCGGCGTCACCGTGACGACCAGGGAGAAGTCGAGGCGGCGCAACGAGAACACCAGGGCCTGGCGCAGGGCAGAGGTGACAGGCTCCTCGCTCACCAGCGTCCACTGGCGCCCCCTGTCACTGTCTCTCTGGTACTGCATGGTGGGGCCCGGGGTGAGGTACCGCTCCAGGAAGGCCTGCATCACACAGCAAGGGGTAGATGAGGGTTGGTGTCGGTCCATTGCTCTTATTACTATATAAATGGTCTGTTAACCCAACACAATCACGTCTGATCTATTAAATTCCAAAGCAAAAGTTCAATAACGTCTGCATCACATCCGGATTCCTCACTGTTTCGCTTATTGCGAAAATGAGTATTTGTAGTATTTGTTTTCCATTAATGAATCATCTTGATGTTTAGGTGTGTATGGCCAAGACAAATAATATACAACACATGGTAAAGAAATTATATAGGTAAGAAGAAATACATGAAACAGAACAGATTTTTTAAACTGGTTGATAATCTAGATTAAGATTAACTATCCCAAGGAAATTAAGCAGTGTTGGCATTTGACATACTTTTAGGCAATCATAAGTCTGGCGAGACCTATATTTAACAGTCTACTGGCAAGACTATATTATACAGTCTACAGGTGAGACTGGAGGATACGGTAATGCTTATTTGGGCAGACAAATGTATGTTGGTCGTAGCCTACATATTTTATTCCTATAGGGCTTGTACATCAGAATGCATCATGGGACTTTTTGTTGGTGACACTCACTAATGCTGTGTCTGAAATCGCGCACTTACGTAAGTGCACTTACATTTAGTGCACTTCATTATCCCCACAGTACACTTACTTATAGGCGCAATGCTCTCATTTCTACAGCGCACTGTCAAAACAGCCTTCGCGCACCGACCGGAAATGAGTTCGCAGTTTGACGTTGTTTTTTTTTTTGCCGTTTTCCTCCTGGCGGAAAACGGCATACCGCTAAGTTTAGTTACCTATGAAATATATTAATATATATTAATTTACATATTCAATACTATTTTACATTTGTAGAGCGCGTTGGTCTCAACTGTTACTATGGTTACTCCTGTGTGTCCTCCATTTTTGATTCCGCCCCTTCCGCTACGTAGACAAAATGGCGGCCGTTGAGTGCGGAAAGTGTCCATCGGTCCACACTCAATTTCAGATAGTTTTGAGTGCGCCACCGGCGTATTTCCAGTGCACTGCATTTTGGCACACTCAACGCTTTTGCGCAAAGTGCACTCAAAAAAGTAAGTGTAAGTATAGATGTGCGCGATTTCAGACACAACATAACATTCCAATGCTCCTATGCTTCCAAAATGGCGGCGGTTACTGAAATGTGACGTTGCGATATATCTGCCCTATTTCATCGACACAGAGTTGATAGTGGTGGTTTGGCTCACCTTGGGGGTCATGTTGTGCGTGATGCAGAACTGCAGGTGTGTGAGGATGCTCTCCATGCTGTGGAAGGGCTGCTGGCGGGTGGTGCGCAGGTACTTCTGCATGGCCCGGGCCATGGGGGCGAAGATGGCCTGCGCAGCCTCCCTCGGGTCCATCACTTCCCGTGGGTGCTTGGGGGACGAGGCCACCTCGTCATCGTGGAGACGCTTGATGTGCGTGAAGGCCTCCTCCACCGCCACCACCAACCTGGAACAGATGACATGTAGTTGAGGTTGTTGTTGTTTGTGTTTGTCTTTTGGTACAGATGACATGTGGTTATGGTATTTGTTGTTGTTTGTCTTTTGAAACAGATTACATATGGTTGGGGTTGTTTTTTGTCTTTTGGTTGTTGTGTTAAAAGCCTTGTAGTGCTACCATCCTCTAGTTGGCCATTAGGGATCCATTGGGAGTCTCTAAGATTTTTAGTACTAAGAATTTAGCTCAATTTTGTTCACTAGATAAAGATATTCTGAAATGATTTGTATTTTTATTTTCCTTGATGAGGTTTAGCATACTGGGAAAAAAAACAATAAAGTGTAAATCTTTTTCAAAGCTTTGCTGCAGTGACAACATGCCCATTATAATGAGAGATGTATGAGGGTTAAAAGTACACCAAGTTCTTCAAGCTAATAATTAGAAATAATAACAAGAAACACACATTTCAGCAAATTAAGGAGGAAATTACCTCTTTCTGAATCTAATCAATCAAGTCCCTGAACCCTTGAAACTAAGGGCAAGGAAAATATCCCGCATCTTCCCTATCTTACATCCCTACATACCCTAGCATCAACTCAAGACAACGAGTCTAGTATAAACATGCATTAATGACTTGCGGGTGACTTCTGACCTGGCCTTGCGCTTGCGGACGCGGCGGTCCATCTCGGCCTCTTCGTAGTAGAACTCATTGTGGGAGTTGTCCCTCCTCCGCGCGGCCGCCGCTATCATGGCCCGGGACTGACCCGTGGAGTTATTGGTGGAGCTCTCTACAAGACAAGACACAACAAGTCATTCATTAAACACACAACAAACACACCCTCAACCTAGTCGCTCCACGTTGTGGGCTCTTATATGGGACCATGCCTTCAACAAAATGCTTTCAGGTTGTTCTTTTCCTCCTGGGGCTGCAGGGCTGTCGCAGAATGAAAACATATGACAAAAAGGAGACACCTAAAGGTGCTCTCTCTATAGCTCCAACTTCAGAACTTCTGAATTCCTGCAGCCAGACCCATTTTGGGCACCAGGGCAGAGTTAGCGCAGGTGCACCCCGGTCCCCTAACGAGGTGACTCGCCGAACACAAATGAATCTCAGAAAAGAAGACTTGAAGTGAAACGTCCCTCTCATGGTATCAGTTAGTAAGGTAGGTTATGTACAATTTCTCATTCTCTTTCTCCTGTTTCTTTCCATAACATTCCCAACACAAGAGGGCGCTCTTAAACTCTCAACATGTAGGATATAGCTCACAGAGGAAGAACAAAGCTAAACCAGAATGAATCAGGTCAAATCAAGTTCAGTATAGAGCTTTCACCAAAACAGAAAATACATGATGTATTTAAATATTATTTGAAAGAAATCTGCTGTAGGTAAGATTTGAGAGTTGTAAAGAAAACAAGAGCAGAAGAGAACAAGATTTTGAAAATAAAACCCCCTTCCCTCGGGGCATCTCAAGGAAGAAAAGCCCTGATTGGTCAGTAATGAGCCAGGAGCGGTCTAAAGTCTAAATTGTGTCAATAACAGAAGCAGGCACGCAGACAACCAGAACAGATGTTCTCACAGAGCATTTCTTCACTAGGGCTATGGCATTTCTACCAAATGACACTCAAATCATAGCTCTTAAATCTTAACCAACAGCACCTTTAACATGATTTGAAGGGAAAGGAAATAGCTAAACAGAAATGAGATCTTTGGAGCCGGGAAGCTGTAGTTACCATCCAGGGAGTAGACCTTGAAGCCGGTCATCTTCTTGGACAGGATGGACTTGGGCAGGTTGAGCACGGCGGGGTTGTAGACGGGGAAGTCTGTGTAGTAGTGGTCCAGCACCCACACGGCGGCTCGCTGGATACTGCAAGGGAACAGAGAGAGCAGATATTACTCCTCCACACGGAGCTAACACACGTTAGCGTCGTACCATGACTCAGCATTATGTATATACAAAACGCTGATTTAACATCTGATGTTTTATTTCAGCTCTGTGGAATGAAAACATGTATCATGATAATGACAGAGATGCAAGACACCTTCTGCAATGTATGACAGTAAGAGTAAATGCATTAGTTTCTATGTAAACTAGAGGACTTTCTGCCTGTATATTTGGTACTGCTGACAACTCATGTAGGCGAAAATAAAAAGGTAAAGATAGAACATGGACACTGACTGGTTGGTCAGAACATTTAACGTCGGTGCTGGCAAATCAAAGCTCAGCTTAGCACACAAAAGCTTAGCAAATGCTTTTTTTTGAATGAAAAGTCCAGTGGAGAAATGCCGTTCTTAAAAACACTATTTATGTGTAAGCAGTAGCACTACTAAGTAGTACTACAATAAACAGAGTTTAATATACTGTACTACAGAACGTTAACAGCCGACTCAAACTTCCCTCACTATAGGTTACTGGGGGTGCACATCACATCAATAACACCAGACTGAAAGAGTTTAGGGTTATTAGACAATATGGCCAATTATAGAGAGACCTGAAACCAAAAGCCATATATTAAAGAATCTGCATTTTTGATACATAATTAGGTACCATTATGTACCATTATTAAGGAAAATGGACTTTAATATTGAAATGATCTCAAATCACTGGTTTCAGATGATGATAGACCAAAATGAACACCTACCACCAGCCAATACCAGATAGATTTTACCATTTGGCAGGTCAAAAAATGCAGGGTTAAATATTAAAACAATTGCAGGGCCGGTAGAACTTTCCACTTGGCATGTAAAAAGACAAAATTCTAAAGCTACATTTTGGACCTTGCCTGCTGATTTTCCAAGTGAAAAGGGTTAAACACAGGTCCATGTAGCATTGTGAGAGACCACGACTTTACATGCGCATGGCAGAACCAACCTGAGGTGGCCCACGTTGTAGAAGCGGCTGACCCCGTCCGTGCTGCGCACCACCTTCAGGCAGAAGGCGGGCTGCAGGTGGCGCACCTCCAGCAGCACCAGCGCCAGGTACTGCACGAAGAGCAGTGCGTCCACCAGTGACGCTGCGTACTCCACGATGCCACGGTAGTCGCGCTCACGCGGCTCCAGCACTCGCACACCGTAGAACAGCCAGTAGGACGCCACGAACAGGAACACCAGCACCATCAGCAGGCAGCGAAAGACAAAGAAGCGCGGCAGGGAGGCGCGCGCCGGCCGCAGGAACAGTGCCCACGACGACACCAGCAGCACAAGCAGCTTGAAGGCCAGTGACACATACAGGCCCTCGCACGGCGTGCCACAGGGCTCCAGGCCGTCGCGCCACAGCACTTGTGGCAGCGCCAGGAAGGCAAGCGGCGTGAGCAGGGCGAAGAGGCTGAGGCAGCCGCCCAGTGCCGGCCCGGCGAAGCGCGAGCACCGCAGCGGTACGCTCTCCTCTAGGTCCTTGGAGACGCGTGTCAGGTCCTCGTTGGACACGCTGTCCACTGATGTGCCCGTCACCACTGTGGTGGTCTCGCCCCAGTTGTCGTCCTGTAACATATTATGGGGATATTGCATGTATCTGTTGAGGGAGGGCCACGGATGATGCATTCAGGGTCCAAAAGAACACCTGCCACCTGCCATTGGCTGATTGATTTGACATTTAGCAGGTTAAAAAAAATCTGGGTTACATATTAAAAACAATTGCTCGGCCGGTAGATTTTTCAACTCCGGTAGTCTAAAAGTGAATTTTGGACTGGTTGAATAGCCTCTTATCAACACACGTGTTTTTTTCCCTTGTGCCACTAGTAGCTTATAGTAAGATGAAAGATGAAAACAGTAATACGATGAAAACAGTAATACGAGCATGTCTGGCGGTGGACCTCCAGGTGCTGGAGCTATATTCCTACTTTGGTGTCTCTAGCCATGCCGAGTAGTTTTATGGATAACACATAGACCTGTATTGAGTGTAATGACACAATGAGAACACTATTCTTCAATAGCACGTAGGTTGATTGAGGATCGTTGGACTGAATGGCGGTGACTGCTAGCGACTGGCGAGTGAACGATACATACAGATGTGGCCTGGGGGTTAGTTCTAGGACTGTGTGACCATATGGAAGAAAGTGAGGCTGCGTGACCCACCCTGTCATCTCCACGGGTAGACTCTGCATCTAGTAGGGGCTCGCCAGGAGCCTGGATGGTCACCGATTTGTCCCCACGGCTGCTGCTGTCTCGGCTCTTGGAGCGGTGCCTGTCCCTTCGATCCCTGGAGAGACCAGCACAAGAAGGGTTAATCAGGATCGATATGAGGCCGTTTGGTGCTTCGCTTACAGTGAAATGGTCACTCCTATAATTGTTCTGCCGGTATTTTTCTAAACATTGGTCAAAATCGAGAACCTCTCCCTAATGGGTTCTTAAATGTCTTCCAATGTGTGTGACTACTGTACACCATCTTTGCCGCTTTTGGTTGAGCAACCACTTGCAGTGCATTCTGGGTACTCTGGGTTTAGAGTCTGGATGTGAACGTGTTCGTTTGAAGAGCCATCTGGAGGGCTAAACTGCCAACATGGCTTGACTTCAAGTGGGAAAGGAACACACACACCACCTTTTGGTGTTGGACAATAGTGGACAAATGTATTTGCCTATTTTATTATCTGATTAGGGTGTTTTACAGAAGGAACATCAAATCAGAGCATGTCGATGATATTTGGCCAATGGGAGCAACCCAACACGATGGAAGTATAGCGAATATAAACAAAACTAAATGGCAAATATTGATTTCTTGTTGTTGAGTAATATAGGTAAAATGAAATCTATAACCTAAAATTGAACGATTTAACCATTTACCCATTGTTGGCTTTTATCAACTGGGCTATGATCACATTACAGAGTCTTAATTCATGTCTTTTTGCCATTACTGTTCACATTGCGGTCGCATGGCCACAGATCAGATATACAACCAATCTAGAAGGATGTATATGAAAGTGGCCCAAACCTAGCATGAAACCATCAGATTCCCTGTGGAGGGCATGCTGTTCACACAGCTCAGATTGGGGCCACAGTGTGGCACAGTGGGCCACCCAGTACTACGGCAGTATCAGCACCAGCCTTACCGGTGCTTGCGGGAGCTCCGGGAGTGCGAGGACTTGTAGGAGTAGCCCGAGTACTGCGACTCGTTGTCCATGTCTCTGCTGCCGGGCGCCGGGCGGACCTTGCGGGCCCCTCCCCCTCCTCCACCGGCCGTGCCGCGCTGCTGGCCGGCTCCGCCCAGTTGGCACTTGCGCTCGGAGATGGACTTGGTGGAGAGGGCCAGGGGCAGCTTGAGCAGGTCAACCTTGCTCCTTAGGGAATCTATCTTGGAGGCCTAGGAGGAGGAGCAGGGGGAGGAGTCTGTATACGTCGTGGTCGGAGAAGGAGGAACAGCGGCGCTACAGACGCCGTCACGGAGAGGATTGTGGGTAGTGATGACTTGGCAGGGGAGTGGTGAGCTGGCCAAAATCTGAGAAGGGGGTGTGCAAGAAGACATAAGTACATTTGAAGAAAATAAATGTTTTTTTACAATGTTATATAGGCACTCAACATTTACAGTAAATCCCAAGGATCAAAGCTTCCATTGCTGTACTTAGCCTTAAAAGGGTAATGCAGTTTCCCAAGCAATAAACAAGATGAACAACCTGTGTGACATGAAAACGGGTCTAGAATAAAAACAACTACAGGGAAAAATCAGGCTTTCCTCCGGTCTCATAATAAGAGCAGCGGCTTTGTTATTAAACTGCCACAGCCTCAAAACAAAGGTTAGCTTAGCTAAAAATCAACCCAGTCGGCCACCATTGGCAAGACTTGAAGCCACTAAAAACCACCAACGGCTCCATTTGGTGTACCGCCTTCATCTCACGTTACCTAGTAAGTGCTGGTGGAATCCATCATATTTCTAGATTAGTACAAGGAGACGGTGGGCTGGAAACCGCGTTGTGCTGTAATCCAGCTGGCTGCAGCGGGACACGCCTAGCCCAGTGTAGGTTAGTGCCAAAGTCTTCCGGGGTCTCGGCCTAGATTAATCGTCACAGGACTGTATCCCCCCTCAAAACCAAAAAGTGAGTTTAGCCGACGCTATCTAGGACAACAATAGCGGCCATATTGGATTACCGTGTTTTCACAAAACTTGTTTGCACTCTTCCTCTCCACTCGCCCGTCTCGCATTCCCTCCCGCACTCCCCCCGTCCCCCGGGTAACAGGGCCCCTTCGCTGCCATGGCAATGAAAGAGGGTGTTCAGCTGTATGGGGATTGGAGGCTGACAGTTGCCGTGGAAACTTGACCCTGTGCCGCCCTCTGTCACTCGAAAGAAATGTATGCCCCGATATTCCAAAAATGATTTTTTTTTTTTTAGAAAGCGTCAGAATGACGGATGTTGGCCTGTCCAACGGTGGTTAATTGATAAAGGCCGGGTGCTGCCCACTGGCTTTGATTGGCCGCTTGTGGGAAATGGCTAGGGATGCACTGTCCTATTGGGCTACTGAATGAGGGTTAATGTGCGTTGTATAAACCCCACCCCCACCCCCAAATAAAATCCCATTGTGCTTACCCTCTTCACTTTCAACCAAGCGAGAAAGGGTGAGAATCACCCGTGTGCTGCATTCTCTGTGTGCATTTTGCACCCATCCATATATTGGCCTATAATCTGTTTCAGGTTTCTTTGCTCTGTATGCATTTTTATTTTTTAGGGCGCTTCCACATCTCCACAAAAGCCTCTATATCCACCAGAGCAATAACATAATCTGGAGCATGCATTAGCTAGGTCCTTGGGGGGCATACTAGGATCCATACAGTTTGAGTTTATGTGGGAAACGGCACTTTACAGGCCTATGTTTAAAATGTGGCTTTTTCCTTTCATACATATTAAATTATTAACGAGATGATTTTGGCAAAATTGAATCGTCCTTTTAGCTGCAGATAAACAATGTTTAAATCCTATTTATTCTCACAGCAGGGTGACAATGTAATACAACTAACATGGGTTACAGCAATGAATAAATCCTTCTATTCTCAAGACAAACAATGTACATTAACTCAGGAGAGAGAGAGACAGAGAGAGAGAGTTTCTCCAGGAGTTACCAAACACTAAAATCAAACATAGCGTAAATGCCTGGCAGGAAGTGATATAGGTTATGATACATTACGACCCCGTCCTCCCTGAATGGTTATATAGGCCTATATACAGATATATTGATCAGATGGGTTAATATATTGCCCAGGACGACAATCCTGTCCTGGCTGTGTTCATGAAATGCACAAGCCATTGGACTACATAGGAGGTTGAAAGTGCCAATAATGAGCAGATTTACCAACACAGCTGACTATTGTTCTGGCAAAGATCAGGCCAACAATACATTGACTCAATTACACATTCTAAAAACTCAGGAAATATATCCACATATCTCTCGTTAAGGCAGTGCCTAAAAACATAACAGTTTTGTTTTTTTGGAGCAGGGTGCCAACATTGCTTGTTAGGACAGATCAGGCTTCAAAGGGTTATCAGGCTCCTTAATTACACGACTACTGGAAATAAAAAGAACATGCTTTAACAGAGCCTCTCCTTGTTTCATTTGTTCTCCTTATCCGACTGTGCTTTCTGGTCAATCCAACTAGACATATACGAACATGCGCCAAATCATTTTTGACAAGAGTTGAAGAAGATGTCATGTTGTAATCACATTTCCCAGAGTCAAATGTATACAACTAGGTCTTAGACACTTGCCATACGACCACGGACCACGCATGTGTGAACACACTGGGTGTCAAGCGCTGTGCTCAGCCCGTTGGACTGAGGGGGAAATAAATATGAATGGTGGACTGGGGATGGACTGGACAGCCTCTGCTTTAAGAGAGTATGACAGTAACACTGCATTTACTGAGGTGTGGCCTGTCAAGAGGGCCGGGTACTGGGTTTCCTATTCATCTCGGTGTCCTATGACCTAGTTAATGAGCTAATGCGGGAATCCTCTCATTGGCTTCATTGTCAATGTCACGCCTAACACCTTCAACAACGCTCCACATCAACGAACAAGAAATTATAGAATTGAATATGTTAAAAATAGAATAGTGGTTATAGCTGCCCTGACTGACACTTTGTCAATATCAACAAAATACATTATCAACTGCCTCAGACTCAAACACAGTGAACCATTATCACTGGGTTACAAATGTTACCTCAGTTCATTTTAATCTACAAAGGGAGTATTGTGATTTCCTCTAAAACCGCTACTTCAATACTTCAAAGTAAAAGCTTGACCTTAAAAACAGTAAATACATTATTCTGGCCCATTGAACTCTAAGTATTATGCACAGCAGAGCCCATTTTAACTGTGTGGTGTAGCCAATGCAGCCAGTCCACTTGTCTGAGTCTGTGTGTGGTCTATGTGGACATTTTATGTTGTCGCTCTTGATTTGAGTTTCTGAAATAACTATGGCAAGAGCTGGCCTGTAGGTGAGTATAGTGGTGTTGTGCAAGTTATTTTTCACACATCGCTACCCAACAGAAATCCTAAGTGGCCTGATAGGCTGCACAAGGCGACACATTTGTCGACCACATAGAAGAGGTTTTGTGTATGACGAGGTCTCCCTCGTCAATGAGTCATAAGAGTGATTGAGGAATGGTTCAAATTGCTGACATGGTATTGGCCAGCATAGTTGCATAAAAACATAATGTTTAACCGTATGGTATGGAGACATTTAGAAATCGTATAAGCCTAACCAGCTAAAGCCCAGAAGAAGACAAAGAAAATGTCCTGTAATAAAACCTTGTTAACCATTAATAACTATGTAAAATACAGAACTAAACCAAAAGTGCAGTTATCACAATCACTGCACCTTGTTACCCATTAATAAACTATGTAAATACATAAATCAAACCTGCAGTAATTACAATCAATGCAGTGGTCAACCCTTATAAGCCCTACATTTCAATGTAGGGCTTTTCAATTTTCAATGAAGTTTCAATGAACATTAAAACTTAAAACTCCGATGTGAGCTTAAATCTACAATGAAGGAGGTATCTGCAGAGGTGTCTAGCTGCATGTGTTCAAGGCTACAGGGGAAACGACCACAGGGCTGATATGTACCAACTGTGAAAATAAGTTAGGGCACATCCAAGCTCCGCTGGGGGAAAGGGGCCATCAGAGGACCAGGGGCCACACACACACACACACACACACACACACACGCTGGCGAAAACCAGACAACTGCCACTGTCGACTTGGGAGACAACATGTAACAGGTGTGTAGTGTACACATGTAACAGCAGGGTGTGGTTGAATCCCCGCTAGGTTGGTCCACTGCGGGGATGTGCGGTAACGGCCGAAACCTCAGGGGGGCTCTTCAGCCTTATCTGATCATTTACACCCCCCAAAAAAGGTACTTCAACGGCAGGAAGTGGGCCATTACAGGGGCGGTGATGGAGGCTGGGGCCGCACGAAGCCAACGGCCGAGGAAAACTACAGTTACCATGGGAATTAAAAAAGACGATTTTAAATACCGCCTCGAAAAGACCGTATTGTGCAAAATGCCGTCGGATGTGACGCTTTACGGTACGGTAACACTAACCGTGAGCTGCTGTTGGTAACGTTTTTCGGGGAGCTGCGGTGATTACGCCACGCAAATATATACGTGAAGCGGTTCGTCCTCGCCTCGAGGCTGTGCAATAAATCACACGTATTACCAACAAAAAAATAAATTAAAAAAATGAACATTTCGTTTCGAGTACGATGTCGTCCTATAAAGACCCGGGAGGCTAGCTAACCGTTGGGCTAGCTGTAAAACACACACACACCACACACATATATATATATATATATACATATATACATTTATATATATCACCCACTAGCTTACATAATAAGGACGGTTTACTGGCAGTACATAGTGCTAACCCACAGAAAGCAGGTCCTGTGTGCAGACAATAGGAGAGACTCAGGCCCCTCGGTGGCGCACTGATGCCATGTTATCCCAGTGATCATCTCGCCTTCTCCCCCCTTTCCATTTTGAAACGGGGACGGCCTGAAAAGAAATGAATGGATCCACGACCGTGGACGGGATTTTTTCAAAAGGAAATAAAAACGTCCGCCCTTCGGTGTCCGGCCGCGCGGCAGCCCAGCTGGGCGCGTTGGTCTGGGCTTAAATGTGACTAGCTCGACCCGGCGGAGAAAGCGACGTGGCCCGGGGAAAACAATAGGGCCGACGAGGGTCTGAACTTCCCTGCTGCTGCTGGTTACGGACCGCAACCATTGCGTCCTCCAGACTATTGTTTGGAAACCGCGAGACCCTCGCCGCAACACGTCCGCGTTTTCCTTGACTTTATGTATCGGCGCGAAGCAACGTAAAAGGCCGCGCCCGATATAAATGTCCGAATCGTCCCAAAAGTAAACGTATACTTACTCGCTCCGGTACGTCCATTCAGGTATTTTCTTACTTTCCACTTCTTTCCACTCCAGCGTAGTACTGCGTGGCCCCGCCTCCGGTGCGTTAGGCCCCTCCCCCCCCATCGTCACCCCCTCCTCCCCCCCCGTCAGGGTCACGGGGAGGGGATCACACCGGAGCCCCCAACACACACACACACACACAGGTTTTTAATTGCTAAATCTTTAAGGAAATTATCTAATTAAGTCATTAAGTCAACATTATATGTAATCACTTCTTTTACATATTAAATCAATACAGAGAAAGACTCAAAGACTCTTCAGTCACTTTATTGTCAAGCCTTAAGGCATAAATCATCATAATTCCCATTTGATTCATGTGAAACATCCTTAACATTTTGAAACATGTTATCTACATTTTCAAATTATTTATATCAATTATAGAAACATCCCAAAAAGTGATTAACCAATCCCTACACATTTGGATTTTCATTTCTTGAAATTCAAGATGAATGTGAAAGAAAAAAAAGAACACATTTAAAAATTGGATATTGGGACGATGGTTCATTTTAAAAGGATTATAAACGTCTCAGTCGGGTGCAGTGAGGTCCACATTTTTACATTTCCTTATTTTACCATCTTAACCTTACACACACACACACACACACACACACACACACACACACACACACACACACACACACACACACACACACACACACACACACACACACACACACACACACACACACACACACACACACACACACACACACAAAATATAAAACATGAAAAATAAAAAAAATTAAATAGGAACAGGATCAATTACACGGGTATGGCCGCCAGATGTTATACCAGTGGCTTTATTTTTACTCTGGTGAGATCAAATGCATCCAATACAATCCAGTATCAATGTCCCAGTCCTAGTGTCCCAGTTCAACTGAGTGAGTCCACGTGTGCTGAAACTTGGTCTACAAAAACCCTCCAGCAACATTTCTGTGTACCTATTTCTCATGTGATTTTAAAATAAATAAAAGAAAAAAACATGAAGAAAAAAACTAAACAAAACGGGGTTGGGTTTTGGAGAGTGACGTACAAGCAGTAGCAATGGTGGTCGCACCGAGTGGTTGTGGGGTTGAGTCCCATCTCGCCCCCCCGAGTGAGGTGTTGGAGTGGGCAGGGGGCGGAGCTTTAGTAGGTGGCGTTGGCGGGCTCGCGGCCAGAGCTGAACAGGAAGTCGGCCTTGGAGTTAATGACGTAGGTGAGCAGGAGAGAGGTAACCAGCACGGCCACGCCCATGCCCAGCGTCAGCATCTAGGACCCAACACAGACAGGCTTAGTCCTGCAGAGCTTTTCTACATCTGTAGTTGCAATAAAGTAGCTCCAATATCAATTGCAAACCAGGGCTGCAGCGATTAGTCGAATAATCGATCAAAAGAACATTTTCCAAATGTAATTTGTATAATCGATTAACCGTTCAAACATTTGATGCTTGATGCTTCAGAAATGCCAATGTTTGGTTCATGGGTCATTTTAAAATTAATACTAGTATTTCTTGGCTGCTTGTCAGATAAAGCAAGCAACTTTAGAGTTTACTTTGGACTCATGTAATGACACTTGCTATTATTTATGAGATTTTCTATACTAAATGATTAATCAATTAATCAAAAAAATAAGATAATTACTATGTTAGTTGCAGCCCTATTGCAAAACTCACTATTTCGATTATAATGCATTATGTTTATGTGGCTACTAAACTGTATGCCATCTCTGCCTTTATAGCATTACTATAAACTCATGCAGGTTGTATCCCTTGTACAATCTGTTCAGTGAGGTACTATACTAAGAAAACAGCACTATTGTGGTATGACACCTAGAATTAGGAATATCTCAATATCTTCATGCACTATAGTGAAGTAAACCAAATTAGCTGATGTTATTAGGCAGCCCGAGCTGAGTGAAACTCAAACTATTAATTCCTTTACCTGCATGGTCATGACATCGACATTAGCCATTATCGTTATGTACAGTTAACACAAAACTTCAAGCAGGGGCCAATATTAACTTTTATATTTGTGTCTTTTTACCTGCCAAAGTTGAAGAAGCAGCAACAATGGTACAGAACAACAACATAGAGGGTTGGGATTCAAGATTACCTCCAGGTCGTTACCGGCCACCAGGAAGATGCGGGCGCCGATGTACTTCCAGCGTGACTCGCTCCACGTAGAGTAGTTGGACGAGCGGTAGTCTTGGAGCTCGAAGGCCGGGGACTGTGCCCGGGCGAGGCGCACCGTTGAGCGCACACAGTACGGTACCGGCTCCGTGCCGTTGGGAGGGGTCACGCCCGACACCCACATGTAGTCATACATCTGGGGGGCAGGCAAGGGGGGGGTCAAAAATGGAGTTGAGAATTTGTGGTTGAATGTTAATAAACCAACTGGCAATGTTTCCACTTTCATTATCATCTGTAGTAGAAGTTTAATATTTTTACACCCTGGTTTATTATAGTCTCCAGTAGAAGTTGAATGCAACTTAGTCTTATTCCTTTCATAGAAGCACAGGATTCTTCACATTTCATTTCATATTGATTCTCGAAAGTCACAATATAAACACAAGGAAATCAAGGTTGATGAAAATAGGCCTGCCTGGCACTCCTGCCCTACAAGTCATATTAATGCAATGTAAATAAATAACTGTATTTTGTAATGCTACATAAAGTTACGTTGTTATGTTATGTTTTATGTTATGTTTTTCTTAGTCCAATCAAAAAGCCATAAGTAAAAATACATAAACTAAGCTCTTTTTATGACCTGAAATCCTTTTCCAAAGGAAAATACATACGTCTGTGCTCTCCGCGTCGTCGGTGAACTTGCTCTGATCGGTGCAGTTCTCCTTGCTAATGTTTACGGCCGTCCCTGTGAGATTGGCTAACACGTAGCGCACCAGATTGGAGAACGTGTTGTTGAAGATCACCCCCACATAGTACTCTGGTGGAGCAGGCCCTACAACCAAAATAAAGAATACAAAAATAAATCAATAAAGATCTCTTTTCCTGCTGCAACAGTAGTGTGCAAAATGTCGACGCCCCCCCCCCCCCCGGTTTATGTGAATGATTCAGCAATCACTTGAAGGAGTAGTAACAGTTTACTGCAGCGACTATTCAAAACACATGTTCTTTATTTCTCTCAACATTGTTCTTGGGAAACAGGAAAAGTACTTCCAAAGTAATTTCCAAGGCATGTATCTGTTAATATGAATGATACAATGTTCAACGAGCGTAGCGAACGCCTTAGGATCTCTTCATTCACCATAATCATGTACGACATGAAATGTGTTTTATATCGCGTCGGTCCGTGTTCTGTTGACGTTGTTTGAATATACATCTCGGGCCTTTGGGTTTGGTGATGTTTCTCTTCCATTTTCTCTTTTCCCACCATGCACCAATTCAAATGAGTGTAGGGCTGCAACGATTAGTCGATTAATCGCTTAGTAGAGACAGAAAACTAATCTAATCAAATCTTTATAATCAATTAATCATTTAGGCAATTAAAACATTGCTGCTTGATGCTTCAGAAATTAAAATGTTTGGTTCATGGATCATTATAAAATAAATACTTTAGTTTTTCTTGGCTGCTTGTCAGATAAAGCAAGCACATTTAAGACTTCACTTTGGACTGTGGTAACTTGTGATGTTATTTGCTATTATTTATGACATTTTCTAGACTAAATGATTAATCAGAAAAATTATCGTTAGATCAATCGACTATGAAAATACTTGTTAGTTGCTGCCCTAATTGAGTGTGGCAAGTCCTGAAGGACCACATTACATGCCATCTATGTCTTGTTTTGCATCCACTTCCCATTTTTACCTGGAAAAGTGTCCTAAATGTGCCCAATGCCCTAAAGGCCATTTCTCGAATCCCAATGTCTTTAAAAACAACAAGTGACAGAGCAGCCATGTTGCTATTTTTTGGACAACAATTGAGGTTTACGCCACCAACATTAACCGTTAATTTGCTGATTGCTGGCCAAGTGCTACTTGTGAACAGGAGAAACACTGTGTTTTTAGATAATTTCTTATTCCCTAAAACATGATTACATTGGCTTTGTTCAAGGTCTTGGGCCAACATTCGACTCACCAAGAAATCTCTGGTGTTCAGGGGGAACTATGGCCCGGAACCAGGAGTTGTTGGTCTGTTTTAGGAATCCATAGAGCAGGTGATTTACCTGAGAGACAGATGGGAGATAGATGGTTTCAAAGATTATTCCTTATCCCAACTTTTGAAGGCACGACACAGAGAAGGGCTGAAAAAACCCCAAACGATTCTTTATCATATGAAATTAGATAGAAGCTCCCCTGTTCGTACCGTCTGAAGGTCTGCGTTGATGCTGGCCAGCTGCTCGTCCGCTCCTCCTGCCTGCTTGTAGAGGGTGCGGGCGACCATGGTGGCAACCTCCGTCAGACCCTGGAGACATTTTAAACAGAGGGGGGAACTATCATGGAACCATCACAAAAACCAATGGCACAGCCACTGACAGCCTGCAGTCTGCTAATAGGGAGGGGGTCTTATCTCACCACACATTGAACACTAGCCATCGTTAGTTGCAGGGCTGCAACTAACCATTATTGTCATAGTCTATTAATCTAACGATTATACCATGGCCCGGGTGAATACTCGATTCTGATTAGCTGGAGGGGTGTTGATTAACTTTCGATAGCTGCACGGCTATGACCTGATCTTTTTTATTTTTCGATACATGCACACATCGTCGTGGATTATCCCTTACTTAGTCAATTAATCATTTAGTCTAGAAAATTAAAAGGAAATGCTACCAGAATACAAAGTGATGTCGTGCACTTCAAAATAATCCATTAACCAAATATTGAAATATCTGAAGCATTTAGCAGCAAATGTTTGGTATTGGTACTTCATGAATGACTAAAACATTAAATCGATTATCAAACATTTTCTGTCGATTCACTAATCGATTAATCGACTAATTGTTGCAGCCCTGTTATTTTCTTGTAGCAGAAGGAGAGTAACTTGCCATGTTGAAAACATTTTTGAACAGCCATATAATAATTTAGCTACAGAACGCTTGCAATGCTTTGTGACTATCGACCACAGAGCTACACGAGATGGCTCCCTTGTGTTCCGAGGAGACAGTCGGGCTTCGGCGGTGAAGTGAACAATAGCAGAGTTGCATTGTTCCTTTAATATAGTTTTATTCTGTGGAACGCTGTAACAATGCAGTACCCTAGCGGTGTCTGTGTCGAAGTTGAACTGCTCCTCTGGGCTGAGGTCCGGTGGGTAGGTCAGGTTGAGGTACTCGGCGTTATCATACATGCTCTCCAAGAACCTGACCGAACACAGGAAATACAACATCAAACATGCAGTCATGTCCCACACAGACACACACAACTTTCACATTGTTGATGGAGTCAACAGGCACTAGTATATTTAAAATAAACAAATAGCATAACCATAACACCGGATTTCCACCGGGGACGTGAGCGCCACGTTACGGCTGCGCCGCAGAACGGCTGCATCCTCTGCCCTGCGTCAATTTCCACCGGACGCGTTACGGCAGCGTAGCGCTGCGAGGCAGCTGGATACGCGGGATCACGCGAGAACTACAAGACCACGCGAGAATCAGGAGACCACGCGATAATTTGTAGATGTCAATATAGAACAAACAAATAAAAGGTTACTTTGCCTTTCCGAAGTTCTGTCGGTCTGCTCTGTTTAAATTGACGCGGTTCAGCAGCGGCTCGCGTCAAAAATAGAACGCTACGTAAAGATAGCGTTGCGGCTGCGGCGCGCCGCTCCTGGGACGCTGCTGAGACGTTCCGCAGTGCGCCCGGTGGAAATGCTTTCATTGACTAGAGTGGCAGCGATCAGCAGCGGCGACCGCTCACGTGACGCTCACGTCCCCGGTGGAAATGAGCAGTAAGTGTTTATGATTCAATGACATTTTTACAGTTTGTAAAAGGTTCAGTAAAAAAAAAATAAAACATTAACATGCCATGTCATTGTAGTCACCTGTTTGTGAAATGGGATTTGTGATCGGTGAGGACGACACCGGGGATTGACTGAGCTCGAAGGAAACGTTGGAAGGAGGCGGGAGGCAGTGGTTGAGAGACATCAGGCTGACCCAATGAGATGTTTAGGTTTGTGGCGACCGACTGGAAGTAGTCAATGAGTCTCTTGACCTGAAACAGAGTATATTAGAGAATATTATATATAGTCATTTCATATTTCAGAAACCAACTGCAATTAGTTGCAAGCGTGGCTTGCTTTACTGCGCTTCAATGATCACATGCTCCTAATAGCAAGATACATTACTCATCTTGACTTTGTGAAGCATATTATTAAAAGCAACCACAGTCTCAACAAAGGACCTGAACCTCTTGGATGCTCTTACAGTTTATATGTTGTCTCTGATGGGGGTGATAGGAAGGATACCGATTAAATAGCAAATGGCAGAAAGGAAAGAGAAGCTTGTGATAGAGGAGAGCTACAAACCTCCTGGTCTATACTGTCGTTCCGCCTGGAAACAGGGTCAGAATGGAGCCACAAGCCTGAGATGTTATGCAGGCCCACCTGGGAATGCAACAAACCCCCTTTAGCAACACCTTTACACCACATTATACCAGAACAACATCAACATCACACTATTGAATTCATTTCAAGGATTAAATTCCAGATTATATATTAACACCACAACAATTTATAGAATTGTATTAGATACCATAACAAAGCAAGACAATTGCACAAAAAAAACACACATACACAAAAACTCAGCGTATGTGCATCAGCATTATGTTTAGGTAGATTCTAATGAATACCTGTCCAATCTCCAGAAGAGAGTGAATGTTGTCCAGGTCAATGGCAAAGTTATCTTTCTCCATGTCATACACCATCCGCGAGCTGCCGATGTAGTCAAAGGTTTCCTGGAGATGGTAACAGAAAAACGTTAATTTAACATGTGGACTTTGGGAACTACCCACAAAATAGCATGACAACACTGTTGGCACTCAAAGCAAGATTCTACATTGTGCATTGAGTTGTTAAGAAGAAGTTTTATTTATCATTGCACAAGTACTTCATAAACCATTACTAGCTGCAGCACTTACTGTGCGTTCACACCAAAAGTGGACAAAGAGGAAAATGATCCCAGAAGTCATTCACTTTGTATTGGGAGCCAGGCGGACAAAGAGGGAAAAGAGAAATTGGCGGAGGCGGGTGGAATAGGTGATTTAGGAGGATTAAAAAAGTAAAAAATCCTCCAACTTTATGTAAATGAGCTATGACGCGTCTAGGAGGGAAAGGTGGAAAATCCATCCGATAGCCAATGGGGATGTCTCGTTCTGCTGTCGTCCCTCGGTCAGATGTGTCCCAGAGAACAACCCGTGTAACTTTAGTTCCTACCAAACATTCGTTCCAAGATGTCGCTGGAAATGCTGATTGCTGCCGTAGCAGAACACCCAGTCCTCTATGATTTTACCTTGTTTGCATACAGGGATCAATTAAAGACGGCCGATGCATGGAAAAAGTTCGCTCTTGTCGTTGGTTTGCCAACTACAAGAGCAACATTTCCGTAAATATGATAGGCCTAATGATAAATATCATTTCCATTTCATTTCCGTAAATATGATTGGGGAGTAATTGGGGAGTAATTCTGTTTTTAATGACTTTATCAAGTAACTTTCCATCAAGTAACTTTCCGTGATCAACGATGTCGGTACATGGGCTGTGCTACAGCAGTAGTTGCGTGGTGGTGTTTAGCGCGTGTGGCGTGCCGGCCCTTTAAATTTAGAAGCAAGAACGAACATTCTGAAGGGGGACAAATGCGACAAAAGCGACTTAGGTGGAGTGGACAAGGCGGATTCCTCTTTGTGCGCTTTCAGTGTGAACGCACAGTTAGATCCGGTTATGTTGTTGTAATACTCCATGGACCGCAGCATTAAGTGAGGGGAAACAGGTGGAGGTTTTTTTCATGTTGGTTACTTCCAACCATCAGCACAAAAAGGCCAGTTAAGAAAAATGTGTCGGTATTTTTGTTTGTGAGTGAAGCCCTAAACACACCAAAGCTCAAGCGTAGAGTGCAAACAGAAGCTGAACTTTCTTGTGTCCTTGTCTTCACACCGTAGGTGTATTCAATCCCACACGGCCTCCCATTTAAATTGATCAGCTGAAAAAAAGCATGTCAAAAACACCAGGGCTCTGCACTGCACTTCAGCTGCGCCTGCGGTGTGGAAGTGCTCATTGTTCATTGGATTGAAAGCGACTGCACTTTACACGAGAGCGTTGGTGTGCGGCCTTGAGGGAGTACACTCACCCCCTGGAAGAAGGTGTAGAGGATGGTGCGAGGCGGGTGGTCCTGCCGGGTGACGTTAGCCAGGGCGCCAGCGGCAGCTAGCAGTGTGATGAAGCCCGACGCGCCGCTCTCCGCTCCCAGGCTGATGCCGTGAAAGAACGCCCGGCTGTCCAGCTGCACACCAGACCACCAGCCCAGGGGGGGAGCACCGGGATGGGGGGGGGACAATGATTGAGTGAAGGAAATGTATAAAGAGAACAAGAGGATGGAGATGTGGAAGAGAGAGAGCCGGAGAGTAAAAATGAGTGCAAGAGGGGTGAGGAGGTATGGTGGGGAGGGAAGGGAAAGGGAGGAGAGATCTTATCTGTGTCAAGTAGTTCAGCTTAACTTGTTGCGGCCTATTTGACGGCGGCATAAATCTAACCGTGGCTGCATAAAATGCAGAGGAATGCAGCTTATCCAACGTCTAGGGCTTGGTGTTAACTCTGCTACAACTAAACATGTTCAGATCTGGATGCCTCATTTAGATGATAGAATTTACATTTTTAAGTGCAGTGTTCCTTCTGCACTTTGCCTTATTTGAGATCTTGAGTTTTGAGGGTGTGAGTGAGTGTTGACTTGCTCCCTCGTGGATCCACAAAGAATGTGGACGGACACACACACACACACACACACACACACACACACACACACACACACACACACACACACACACACACACACACACACACACACACACACACACACACACACACACACACACACACACACACGATGTCTGCTATGGTTAGCTTCATAGTAAAATGCTTAGTGTGCTTCAGCACAGGAAAGGGTCACACATATCAACGATCAGAGAAGTAACAGGAAGGCTGATTTTGGGAGGGGGGGGGACAGTACTCACCCTGGCCGCGGCAATTACAACGGTCTCATTCTCCTTGTGGCCCTTGGCCGTGTTGTTCAGGCTCTTGGTGGAGCCCCACACGTTAAAGCTCCCCAGCGGGTCACACACCACCTCTGAATCAGTGAGACGCAAATCATATGATGTCATGATGAGGACTCAAATGCTTTGTGATTGTTGAGTTATTACATGTAAACTCCCTTCATGCACAGAACTGTACAAACAACTGTACACACTGTAGTAAGGGACACTAAGGTCAAAGGTCAAAGGCTGTAGCTCCAAGTGGGCTTCTTGATATCGGGCAAGGCATCCTTAAGTATTGATCATATCTTAAATGGGGGCAGTGTACCTGGGTTGAGGCTGAATGGGCTGGTGTCACTGCGTCTCATGCACGTGACCGTGTCCCTGACGGCGTGCATGTGGGAGGAGAGTTGCATGGCACACAGCGGGTAACCGGGGGCGCTGCCGTTCACAACCAGGTTGTGTTTCAAGTAGCACTGTGAAATACATGCATACATACACCATATTATACACACACACATATATAGAATACATACACTCTAACTAGCTTAACTGGTATGACCTCCTTTGAATATATGTCGCAAAAATCATTAAAATGCACTGCTGAAAAGCAGTTGGTGTAACTCAACCAACTGAAAACAGTGTTTTGATTTCGCCAGGTGCATTCATTTTTTTCTCGTGTCTGACTGCCAAAAACAAAACAAAACACTACGCCAATTCCTTGCTTGACCAATCAGCTATTACTTGACGCAAGCCTCCACAGAGAAGGGTTACGTGTTGTTAACCTCTGGGAGGACTGCATGTCTTTGCATACGTGTAGGTCCGCGGGCGGACCTACAAGGGGGTGTGTACAGGTCACTGAGTAGCGACGTGGGTCTTTGCACACGTGCAGACGCAGAAGTGTCATTTGGCCTCGACTCGATTCCACCATTTCCCCTGCAGTGGACGACTACTTGGGTGACGGGGTGCCCTGCGATGCCCTACCTGTCGTATAAACTCGGTGCCGTTGTCGTCCTTCAGGGAGAAGATGGGGAAGTTGAACTCCTCGTAGGACAGCCCATTCCCCTTTGGGTTCCACACCGTCGTGTTACAGTGAGCCATGGTAGGGCCGTAGCTCTCAGTGTACACACCTGGGGGGAGAAGGGGATGTATCTGGGCATGGTGATGCATGTCGCTGGCTGGGTGAGCTTTAAAACACAACCATATGGGGCCGTAGGGCTTGAGGAATTAATTTTCCCGAGCCACTGAGAATAAGGGAAAGGATTCTGGACACGTTTACCTTGTTGCACTTCCCATGATGCATTGCTGGAAGTAATGTCTTCGGTGTGTTATGAAAATGTTTTCACCGTTAAACTAGAATGACTAACACTATCACTGTGTAATATTAAAGTCAAATCCATTAAAGTACAATAAACCGCTTGCCTACAGATAATAAAAACAACAAATTCAGCTCATAAAATATAGCTTACTTGCAAATTAACTTACTAGATCAATTAGGGGGGATAAAATAAAAGGATCAAATTGCTTATACCACAATCTGTTTAATAATTCATGCATGTAACTAATCATGAAGCTGCAGCATTGAGTGTCAGCTGCACAAAAACTCATGTATCAAGTTCAAATTCAAACCTTAACATGAAAGTTCACAGCATGTCCACGGAAGTCATTTTAGATGGATACACTTTGTTGGTAATAGCCCACCTGTGTTCTCATTGGGGCAGGTAGTGTGTGGAGAGAAGTCCTCAATGGGATTTGAGCTGGGCTTTACCACGGCAACGCCCGCAATGCGGCTGGAACCATTTTTCAGCTTCATCATGATGTCCCTGCAAGGGTTGTGGCCAGGAAACCATGGAAACACAAAAGTCACACACGTGGAGTAGTTTAAAGTATTTAGCTTTTTAAAAAATAGATATACATACTGAATATGTAACACAACTGTTATGCGTGTTATAATGATTATGAAAGAAACAAAGTGCTTTATTGTGATTCAGTATGTAAGTATACCGCTGGAGAAGCAGCGGGCACAGGTTGGTACAAAATACTACGTATAAAATGTGCTCCACATAGGAATTGTGTATGGCTATAAAAACAGCATTGGAAAACCCTTTGTATGTTTAGCAAAAAGAGGATTGCAGAAGAACAAATTGATTGTTCAATGATGACTGGTTTATGAGTGTACCGGGTGAACAGTGTTGATTCCAGGATGACCATATATGGAGGACTGGGACCAGTGCTCAGGACCCATTCTAGGTTTCCCTCCGACTCCAAAAAGTGGATCACGCCAACGTCACCGGCCAGGGAGGCTGCAAACAAAAACAGCGATTAAAAACACAGTGCAACCAGTGTCTGCTTACTTTGAACAAAAATGAACTCAAGACCTGATTTTGTGTCATAAAATAACACGCCAAGAAGATTATACACCATTGTGGCTTTTTTCGTCTTCAATATCACACATTACAGAATTTTGGATACAGGGCAATATTTTCCTTTATGTGATACCAATATCTGTTCCCACTATTGATTTGGTATTTTTAGATTGCACAAAACGTTACAACTGTGGGAGACTGGACAAGAAAGACAATGTTGTGCCGACGTGCAGGTTAGGTGACAGCAAGCACATACAAACTCTCTATAATCAGACTAAGCATATTTAGCCATACAAACATACACTTCATCTGACTGTGATGCAGCACTACCTACACCGTGGCTATCCCTCTTCTAGCTCAAAGGAAAAGGTGACCAGGTTACTTGATTGGGTGGAAACTCCAGCTTTCACATGACCATCAAACAGCTGATGATGGGATGGGATGGGGGGGGAGAGAAATCAGTTGCTTTGTGCACGGTGAGACGGCTCCTCCACTTACACTGACAGCCTATCTGATGTGTCGCATTGAGCAACCTGACGCATGGCACCGTGTCGTTGAGCTTCACGTAGATCTTCTGCTCAACCGAATTACAGCCCACACCTGGAAAGGACAAAGTGTAACGAAACCAACGTAACAACGTTTGAGTCGGGCGACATTATACCACCACCTCGTCATTTTTCAACGTAGCCACTGGGTTGTTGTAGGCCAATGTCATGTTAAATGGGAGACGAGGCATTATCAACGGCCCATAATGAATGTAAAGTAAAGTTGTGAAGGAGTCACGCGCGGTCACGCTGAGGCTGGCTGTGCTTCGAGGCTGTGCTGCTGCTTGTGGTGGAGATGACTAACAAAAGAAAGTCAATCACAGTAACAGTAAAGGCTCATTTAGTAATAAAGCCCATCTGGCGATTGAACACATTTAGCATTATTATACGACGACTAACTTACAATACACACTTTATCGGGTGGAGAGTGAGAGAGTGAAAATGAGGGAAATCACTGACTAATGTCGCATAGAGGCAAGTTTTCGTTATCTCCCCAAGCAGCTAATCTTAATGCTTACCGGATAAGACAAAAACATATCGGGTGAACATGGAAAACAAGGCAAGAATAGCCTAGTTCGTTTACCACGACCTGATGATGACCTACCATGAAAAAGACAACAAAGTAACAAATGTATAATCCATTTGGTTGATATAAAATCCATCTTCCTGGTTTGTGAAACCAAAAAACACAGGAAGTGTTGCCGTGAGAATCGTCCGGGTGACGACCTCGGTTCCGCTTTTAAAAGTAATATTACTGAGAACAAAGGACAGCATCGAGGTCTACCAATAAATCATGTTGATAGATTTGGTTTTATACGCACATGGATCCCACGATACGTTGTCCAAATGTTTCCTATACTTGGCTTCAAATCAGCATTTAAAACCCAACGCAGTATGTTTTTTTCCCGTAAGACGTCACACTTAACGCATTTCCTGTTTTTGAGATCCCCAGAAGGGAGGAAATGTTTCACTCGTCTTTTTTATTATTAAATTATCTTTAAATTCCGACTCATATTCCCCACAACAATTTCTTCATGAAAGAAGCTCACATTCACATATAACATACACAATGCACATCACACAATAAACAGGATTTTTATTTGTAATTTATTGTATACAGTTTAAGAGCCAGAGAAAAGCATCAATACTACATTTTTAATAAGCCACAACCATTGGAGCACAGAGAGCATCTAACAAGTTATGCACTTCAGGACAGGTAGTGAGACAGTGAGAGGAAACAAATGTTTATATTATGATACGATAATACCCTTTTCCAGATCAGCAATATACTCAGGTTTTCAACTGTGTCAAATATTCAGTTATCTTGGAAAAAAAGTGGATGCATTTTTATATTTGTATTGGCCTCGTTTCTTCTCAACGGAACTGGAGAGGGCTCACACGCAGACCAATCACATCCTTCCCAATCTCCGTCACCTAGGGAATACATAGGTCAAAGATAAAAGATCTGAGTCAACTTATAGTTATACAATCCTTTTTGGCAATTGAATATTTATTGCTTTAAGAAAAAAACAAGTTTACATGTTTTTTCTTCTTCAATATATATTAGAATATATAAGGAGTGTTTCTGACATACCTGTGTGACTCTGCAGACTTGGCCCTTGTATGTAGGGCAGTAGCAGGCGCCAGAAAGGGGGCACTTCTCTACTGGGCGCCCACGGTACAGGGGGACGAAAGAGGCGGCACACAGATCGAATGGATTGTGGGGGTCGTAGTTCAACTGGTGGGCATCGGTCAGGGTCTTCTCACAAGCCGCCAAAATCTTGCGTGTCTGAACAGGAAAGTTGCAAGTAATTAGTTGGTGTTGGAAAACATTCACATTCACAAATAGGAAAATATGTTCCATAAAAAATGCATAGTTTAGGAACAATAGTGATTGAAGTTTATATAGATAAAGATGATCTATATACTTTGACTTCATAATCTTAATTACAATTCTCTAGCTAATGATTTGTAATGTATATAAAATCAATAAATTATATACTGTAGAATCAATTCTAACATTTCCAAATCAATCTAGGGAACGGCCCTGTTAAGACACCCCCTCTCTTGATCCCCATTTGTGTTGTAAGATCAAACTACACATTCAATGTGTTCAAAGGACACATTTGTGTTTTGTGATTTGTTGTGTGATTTGTTTTGCTTTTTGTCATGTCCCAATGTCTTTTTGTTTTATTGGTGGGACCGTCACATAAAGCAGGTGGGTGTTACCTGCTGCGCCACCTCCGGTTTGGGCCCCAGCTCCAGGAGTCGCCGGGCGAAGCTGGCCGCTGTCTTGAAGTTCCTCAGTTTGAAGAAGAGGTTGAGGGCAGTGCGCAGCACCAGGACCATGTGGACGGGCTGCAGGTTGCAGTGGGTGAAGTATGCGGCCATCTGTGGTGCGGACGGTCAAACAGATGGTATGGCAACTTTTTGAATTTTTTTTTTTTTTTTAAACAAGAGTAGAAAAATCTACCAGCCAAGCAATTGTTTTAATATGTACCCCTCCATTTTCTTTGCCTGCCAAATGGTCAAATCTGCCATCAGCCTGAATACAACGACTATATGAAATTACTAGATCACAATTTAAGCTTGCAGACGCAAACAATTGCTAGTAGATCCGTTTAAACATATATTTTGCCTTGTGACCAGGTGAAGGTTCCTGTAAAACCTTGTGTGTTCAAAAGGATTTGTTTGTTTTTACCTCACACAGCCTCTTCTGCTGATCCAGTGTGTCTTTAGGCAACTTCTTCCTCTCCGTCTCCATGGTCAGACCCACGATGTACTCTCTGCAGATGGTGATCAGCTGCTGAGCCTGACACACACGCACGCACGCACACACACACACACACACACACACACACACACACACACACACACACACACACACACACACACACACACACACACACACACACACACACACACACACACACACACACACACACACACACACACACACAAATTTACATGACAAGATACCTTTAAAAGACAAGGGAACTACAATGAAGAAACTAGAGATTCACCATGTGTGACAGTCCCCACAATGGGCATTCCTGTGAACAGACGTGAACTGACCATAGCTGGATAAAGGCAATACCATGTTTATTCAATGAGAAACTCAATTACCATGGCTAGAAGCCCATTCAAAGTGCTCAGTCTTACAAGTTACATCATAGATTATATTGTAGTGTGGGGCAATATACTAGCCTTTAGCCTCTTTGCCTCTTACTCATTTTGGAGAGCATGGTTTAAACAGCAGAAACACTGTCTGAATCTCTCTTGGTGGATAATTTCTCTCCATCGCCTGTATGTCGGGGAACCAGAAAGGGCTTCCCCTGCAAACTCACCTCAGCGATCTCCTGCTTGTTGTCCACCACCAGCAGTGGCACGGAGAGCAGGATGGCGCGGAAGCGCTCCACTGCCTCCTCGAAGCGGCCAGACGTGGTCAGCTGGTAGCACTGCTGCAGGCGGGCGATGAGGTCAGAGAGACGCAGGCCCACGGCAGGAAGACCCTGTTTGGCTCCGCAATCCTAGTGGAAATATGTTACAGTCACATGTAAATTCACAATTTTCACTAGGAGGTGGCACTGTCCCGAGGTTTGATTTTAACGTTGTACTGAGTGATACCAAAACCTTTTGTATGTTTAGGTAGAGGATAAATCAACATGCAATCACCACACAATCACCCAACACGCTTCATGTAAAAACACTGCACATGATGAGTGTACCTTCCAGTTCCTCTGGGGGTGGCCTCGCAGACAGGGCAGGGAGGGCAGGCCCAGGTAGCAGGTACGGCCTCGGGAAAGCGTCTGCATAAACAGAGACTTGTAGGGCCCAAAGTTCACCACTCCCACCTGGTCATGGAGCAACTGTAGATGGTAGAAGAGAGAGAAGAATGTTAGTGTCTGTTCGATTAGATTGTTGTTGTTATCTGCGCATATACTGAATACTATAATGATAAGATTTGATTACACATCACACTATTAACATTTAAGCAGTGCATTTGGCAGTATGAAAGTGGTATAGATGCATACCCATTTACTAGGGGTGTCACGATTTGATTTGACTTTCAAAAAGGACAAGATTTGATTACATTTTCGATTTAAACAATTGAAAAAATGTATTAATTAATTCAGCACTGATGGCTATGCCATTGATATACTATCGAGACTTGATTGGTAAACATCAACAGATCATTGGTTTTATGCCCTGACAACTTCAAATTCTTCTTTAAAAAGTTAGGCTACATGGTATGTGTGATATAACCACTAAAGGCTCATTTATGCTCAACGTTCGATACGTATACGGATACGGACGGAGCCTTCTGTCCCACTCTGCCTTCATTTCGTCTGTATTTGTGCACGTTTTCTGAAAGCTTACGGATACGGATGAAACGGAGCAGTACCACCGGAATCGTGGGGGCAGTGTAGCCAATAGCTCAAGCGAGACACGGTCATAGGACATGAAAATATTTTAAAAATGGCAGAACTTTTTTTGAGGAGAGGCTGTGCAAGTTGGTAAGGAATTATAAACATCTATATGATGTTACTTCGCCCGGGCACAGGGACAGTTACTACAGAACAGCTGGGAGGAGATTGGACGGGAATTAAATGCGAGTTGGGACTGGTAAGCAAAGGAAAAGTGGAGGTCTGTGCGAGACCGATCTATTCGCGGCAACAACAAATCGATGAGCAAGCGGAGTGGGGATGCCTCCGGTTTTGCCTCTTTCTTAAGATGTACATCATTACGACCTGCTCCACCGTCATGTTTGTTGTCAGAAACTTCTGCCCTCGAGTGGATGACGTATCCATGCCAACGTAAAGGACACATGGAAGTTTGTGGGCAGTGACGGTTACAACATTTCAAACAGACGTATCTTTTTTCGTACGTAAAGGGAGTATAAATGAGCCTTAAGGTCATATGGTCAAATTTAAATAATTGATTTAAAATATAACAAAAACGTATTTCACCAAATTGGTGATCGAAAGCTCACTTCGATCGATATTCGACTTAAAATCGGAATCGTGACACCCCTATTTACAACAAAACAAATTTACATAAATAAATGTATGCTTATTAGACAGCTTTGTTGAATACTCGATTTCGATTGGTCAATTACGGCATTCTACTGTCTACTATTTTTTAAATCAATAAAATCATTTTTTGTTGCTATATTTTATGTCAAATTGATTTCTTTAGTAAGTAGCTGTGTAATAAGCGGTATAATGTGTGTTTCAATGTTGTGTGGACATACCCTTGTGGCGGTCTCGAAGGAGCCTGCCAGGACGTGGTCCACTGGCAGCTGTGAGTTGTTGCACCACATCTGGGCGGGGCTCATTCCCTTGGTGGGCGGGACGAAGAAGCCGTCCTCAGCCCCGCCTCCACTGCCTGACGGCATATCCTATTGGCAGAGAAACCCATCAGTCAGATTTATTCTTCGAAAAAATCTGTTACAATTATTGCTTTGAAAAAAGTTTTCTTGCAAAATGGGTGATTGTCTCCACTCTTGCATTTACATACTTCTGTATGTGTTTTCACCCCCTCCTTTTTTCAATATGTTTTTGCATGTTTCCTGTTATTCTTACCTGTTTCATGAGTTGAATGTACTGTGCAACACATGCATTAAGCATTGTTTACTGCACTCATGTCATTTCAGAACTTCATGTTCAATATCAATATATTTGACAGCTGTAATATATGTACTATACACACACACACACACACACACACACACACACACACACACACTATATACTTTTTGTCGTCAATATAAGAAACAAAATAAGCCAAGTGACACTCATATTTTTCTCACCAGCTCCGGGGGCAGGTCCAGGTCCTCCTCCACCTCCCAGCCTCCCCCCTCATCCTTCACCAGTCCTCCCTCATCCCCCTGACTTTCCTGGGCGTCCATGAAGCCATCTGGGGGAGGAGCAGCCAATCAATCAGTCAACCAATCAGGCTGCCTTCTGTCTAGAGCAGGGGTCGGCAACCCAAAATGTTGAAAGAGCCATATTGGACCAAAAAAACAAAAAACAAATATGTCTGGAGCCGCAAAAAAATAAAAGCCTTATAGAAGCCTTATATTGAAGGCAACCCATGCTGTATGTATCTATAGTAGCTATATTAGCCTACTATAGAAATGACTAAGTTAACTACAAATACATAATGAGCCTTCATGATTAAATGTTTATTTTTCCTGCAGTGCATCCTGTAGCAGTGGTTCTCAACCGGTGGGGCGGGGCGCGGGTTCAAAAAGGAGGCGCGTATTTGCGCCGGACTGTCCGGTTTTTCAGCCCTGTCCGGCGTCCGGCGCAGCATCAAGCCGGACGCGTATTTGTCCTCCTTTTTGAGAGCGCAATAGTAACACACCGCGCCACCCCCCCCCCCGTCGGCCGTAGGTCCGCGGTGTGTTACTATTGCCCGGTCCAAGAAACGTTGAATCCTCTGTTCTCCTCAGTTATTTTTCTCTTTTTCACTTTGGGATCCATGGCCCATCACACAGCCGCCGGTTTGTTTACAACAGCCACCTGCCTGGCATCCCGCCTTACTGATAGAAACGTGTGTCGCAGGCTATGACGTAAATCTTCGTTGACAGAAATGTTGAAATTTAATATATATTCTACACATTTTTACAGCATTGAAAAATGTTAATAATGTTTGTGTCATGTTTGTTTTCCTACAGAAACCATATTAAAACAAAAAATATATTTCTCTCCCCCATCTTTTTCCATTTTCAAACATTTTTGAAAAAGCTTCAGGGAGCCACTAGGGCTGCGCTAAAGAGCCGCATGCGGCTCCAGAGCCGCGGGTTGCCAACCCCTGGTCTAGAGGATCAAAGTCTCAGGGTGTCTCGAGGGTGTTTTAGAGTATTTATTTGGTGGAAGTGGCACTAAAAGGAGGTTTACACCTGATAGACAGTATGGTGCCGTACTATGGCAACATGGTGTTGCTCTGTTTGTCAGTCTGTCTGTTGTTTTCGTGTGGATTTCGTGTGGATTATGTCGCATGCTTGCTCAGATATAAAAGATTCACTTACTTACTGCAGAATCATTGGCTCCGCAATTATGCATCAGCACTGAACGAAAGCAAAGCACAAACTACTTCTGTATTTTAAAGCGCCTGAAATTGTATCCTTATTTTGCACTAGACTTTCCTCTTGGACTGTCAACATCTTGCATACATGAACGTATGTAATGTTCTATGGGGTAGGGGTTATGTGTTTTTATCTTATTATGCATCTTGATGCAGCTTCTGTTATGCTGTGATTGTTTGTTGTTCTGTCATGGGCACACTGAGGTAAACACCTAGCAATTAAGTTGTTGTATGGTAATAAGGTATTGCATCTTGAATGTTGAGGTAGAGATGACTTAAAGCATGACTTGATCACCTTCGTCCAGCTGGAGCTCCGCATCCTCTCCCCAGCCCTCCCCACCCGGGGCTTCCATGTCCAGGTCTGCTGCCATCTGACCCGCCTTGCCTGAAACAGCAAGCGGTTAACAGCCATACACAGTCAACCCACATACATTATATACATGATCAGAGTCCCTGCGCTAAATACACAATACATGTGCAGATATTTATTCACACATTAATACAAAAAACAACTGAACAACTAATAGTGGATAAAATGAAAACATGAAAGCGTGCATTTACATGCCATTGTTCCTAATATGCAACCAGGCATAGAAGAGAAGCAAAAAAACACTAAACTGCCATTGAACACGCATGAGAGTATTGTGATTAAAATGAACTAAACAACAAAGAACACTAGAACTCAAGGCTCAGAAAATCAGTGTGTTGTGTGAGTGAGTGTGTGTGGGTACAGGAGACCAAGGCCTCACCCTTGGCTGCGATGGCTCCCTCGAAGAAGCCCTTGGAGACGGTGAGCAGAGGCCAGTTGGTGTCCAGGGGGTTGATGGGTGGCGGGGGCTGCAGCAGCTGGGCGTTGGGGTCCACCTCTGGAATCTATGAGACGGCCACCAGTTACATTACATTATGACACAGCTTTGTTGATTACTCCATTCTGATTGGTAAATTATGCCATTTAGCGGTCTGTTATTTCTGAATAGCAGACCGCGAATGATTGAGTCGATTAATCACAGACAGAAATTGAATAACATTTTTACAATCAATGAATCGTTTATGTTATTTATCAAGTACAAATACCAAACCTTTGCTGCTTGATGCTTCAGAAATTCAAATGTTTGGTTCATGGATCATTATAAAATAAATACTTTAGTTTTTCTTGGCTGCTTGTCAGATAAAGCAAGCAAATTTAAGATTTCACTTTGGACTCTAGTTACTTGTGATGGCATTTGCTATTATTTATGACATTTTCTAGACTAAATGATTAATCAAAAAAGTTATCGTTAGTGCAGTGCAGTGTGTTGCACAATCCCTCTAGGGTCTACTCAGTGAGAGCTGGTGTGTGCGTGTGTTTATGTTGAGAGAGGGGTTATCCTCGCTACACACCGTCTCCTTCTCCAGGTCAAAGGTTTCTTTCAGGGCCTCGGCCTCTTCATCCATGCCGTGGGTGGCGGCGGTCAGGTAGGCCAGAGACTCTGGAAACACAAAGGGGACATTGGTGACTTAACTGGGGAAGCAGCGCCCACATAAACTACCTGGTTCATAACCTCATCATAGTTGTTTACAGAGGGAGCAGGACTTGCTGTTGCACATTGTGGTGCAAAGAAAGCACAGCATAGTTTTGACATTGATTAAAAGGACATTACAAAATGGCCACCATAGATCCAGATTGACAAAAAAAGGTTTCCTTAAACAAGGCTTTTTTCACTTACTAATAACTTTAAAAATTACAAATAAAAATGATATATATATTTAGTATGACATTTTAATGAAATACGGGGGCAGACAACTAGAAAAAGGGGTATTTATCCATGAAAACAAGGAGTGAACTCACTCTGTCCACAGTTCTTCAGGATGCGGACCCTCTCGCTCACGTCTCCCAGGTAGAGAGCTCCCTGGTAGTGGCCACTCATGTCTTTTCTGATCTCAGCTGCAGGACACAGCACACAAAACACACATGTTGATAACAATCCATTAGGGGACAGCAACATCTCTATTGTGGTCAAGGATTGGCTCAAACAAGTGCCGAATTATATCTATCGTCACTAATTTGAGCCAATTGGGAAACTTATTGAGTGAGAGCTCTCTCAACATTTCCACAGACATTATACTTTATTAATCCCTGGAGGGAAATTAATCCTCAGCATTTAACCCATCCTATGCTAGAAGCAGTGGGCTGCCACACAGAGTGGCGCCCGGGAACCAACTGTACTGATGTAGTGCCCTTGTCTTGGTTATGGGCAGCAGGGCAGGAGTGTTAACTTGCATGTTTTTGTGGTGTGGGAGGAAACCGGAGCACCCAGAGGAAACCCACGTGAACACGGGGAGAACATACAAACTGCACACAGAAAGGTCCCCCCCTGGGGTTTAAACCCAGGACCTTCCTGCTGTGAGGCAACAGTGCTTACCATTGTGCCACTGTGCCACCCATAATTACGTTTGAAGCAAAGAACATCAATGACGCACACACTCTAGCAAAGCACTAACTACTTGGTATTTTAAAGCACCTGACATTTTATGCTTATTTTGGACTAGGCTTTCCTCTTGAACTATCAATATCTTACAACCATGAATGTTTGTAATGTTCTATGGGGTAGGGGTTATGTGTTAGAGCCCGACCGATATATCGGCGGGCCGATATTATCGGCCGATATTAGGCATTTTCCAAACTATCGGTATCGGCATTTATAATGGCCGATAAATGAATATTTTTAAAAACGGACGAAACCCCCTTCAACCAGTTATAACGCCACAAACCCTACAATCAGCTGATCCAGCCGGAGTCGGGCAGAGCGAACGAGTTTACCCACGACCGCGAGCGACATGAGCAGCAAAAGCGGCCGGCAGTCGTTCATTTTCAATGAGCGCTGCCGACGAGGAGCGGCCGGTGCCGCGGCGGCGGCAGCGAGCAGCGCGACGCCAGCGTCCAGCGCGACGCGGAGAGTTGAAATTAGTTTAACTTTATGCAAATGAGCGGCGTCGGTGCAAAGCAGCAACCCGCTACACTTCACGCCACTGTCCTATTTCACAGCGTCGCCGCGCATCAAGTGCCGCCGCAAATGCGCTTTTTTCTTTTCTTTAGTTTCCTTCTGCTCTGGAGACGACTATATTCCTATGGGTGCTAGGGTGCACTTGTGTCATAGACGCGCTGCGGCGGCAGTGTGTTTTGCACTTTATAATGCTTTATCTCCATTTCTGTTATTTTGATTACTAAATAATAAACAGGGGAAACGTGTACATTGTTATTTGAACATGCTTGTCACGCTGGCCTTAAAAATCCCATATCGGTCGGGCTCTATTATGTGTTTATTTTTATTTTTTTGAGTCTTGACTGTTATGCTGTGATTGTTTGTTGTTCCATCAGGAGCACACTGAGGCAAACACCTAACAACTAAGTTGTATGGTAATAAAGTATTGAATCACATCCTTACCAATCTTCATCATCTTGCGCAGCTTGGCCAGGTTGCCGGTGATGAGGTAGAGGAAGGTGAGCTTGTCAAAGTTCTTGGTCCTCTGGTAGCACATCTCGACCACCTGGTGGTGGCCCTGGAGCAGGGCAGCCTCGCCCAGACGCTCCCAGCAGCCGCGCTCGTCCAGCGCTTTGGCCGCCTCCAGCGCCACCTGGTGGTAGGAGAGGATTCGGGGGAAAGTAAGGCTGGGTATGGAATGGCATACTATGTATTACGGCATACTACTACTACTACATACTTTTTAATGTACCCTACTTTTATTGTTATTCTATTAGGCACTGGTGTTACTATTTACTCCTTATACATTTTATATGTTTTACTCCATTGTTTTTATTCTTACGTTGTCCTATTTGAGCAAGCACAAGAATTTTCCTTGAGATTAATAAAGTTCTATCTCATCTTACTACACATGTGCACTGTAGGACACACTTTGGACATACTATGGCCGGTGGCGGTAATTGACGGCGACATGCTACATAGTGACCAAGTTATCCGTGAAACTGTTCGAAATATGTTTAACGTTTTAAACACAAAAGACGGTTGGGATTGAACCAGCGTCCACCACTTATCATATCATCGCTCGTGTCGAAATGCATTGTGGGTTATCCAAGTGACTGTAGTGTCCCGTGTTCGCACACTAAAATGTTTTGACAAAAATAATGGGCCATCCAGGTACTTTCAGCATCCCCTTTTCTTCTTGCATACTATATGTAGATATAATTTCTGACAGGCTACATACTATTCTCGGCTACTATTTAGTATTCAAATAATAATAAAAACATTTTTTTTAAAAAGCTAATGGGATTAAGGTTACCTCGATGTTGCCACACTCAAGAGCCAGGCTGAAGCGGGTCTTCTCGTCCTTGACGAAGTGGAGAGCCACCTCGGGGTAGCCCTTCTTTTGCAGGTAGGCAATGATGGACTGGCCCACCAACTTGGCATTACGCACCATGTGGAGCACCTGGCAGGGTCAACAAGGGGTCAAGATGGATGGAATGTAGGGCTGGGCAATAATTTGTTTATTGTCTTTCGTTGCAAACATGAAATTAAGATATCGATTGATACCCAGTATTATATTCTTAATGTTTAAATTATCAAAATATGAGGTTTTGAAAAGAAAACTAGTTTTAATCTGATACCATGCTTCAAATGTCCATATACTACAATGTAATGACCCTAAGCTAGACTGCTTATAATGTATTCTGAATTCATGCATATAGTGAAATATATTGATATTGTGTAAAATTCCCCATGATAATCGTGATAATAAACGCCCAGCCCTATTGGAACAGGTTGGCCTTGAAGTGATTCTTGGTGCGTGTTGTTTGTGAGAAATGGGAGAAAACCAACCCCACCCACACCCACACCCACCCTACAATTACTGCAGACATTCGACACCAGATCTAAAAAGGCCACTGCACTGGGTTTTAATCCTTCCTTAAACTTTAGTTTTTTTCTCAACACTAAATGATGGAGCATACTTTTTTTTAATGTATGGTACAGAATTGGTTGACACATTAACATAAAACATTAACGTTAATATCTGTGACGATGCCTCCACCCAGACACTAGGTGTCCCTGTTTCTTTTGAGTTGTGTTTTACAGGTGCTGAGTGGAGGGTCGTCAGCTGCATGAGTAACACCTGGGCCAGTGTGCTCTGCCTATAAAGACCTTCATTCTGCGAAAGCTCGCTGGCGGGGAACTGATTCCTGCTCACCGGCAGGCCTGATGGCAGCACTTTCTCTTTGTTTATTTTGATCTGCACATACATTATCACGCATCCATACATGCATTCATGACTGATACTGATCTCTACACGTTTGCCTTGTTTGATTTATGAAATAAATACCGCTTCCTAGTAGCCCGCTCGTGTTTGTTCTCCCTACTTTGTCAGAGCCTTGGAGCCGGGTTGTGACATAACTGACCCTTTTCCCGAAGAGGATACGGAAAGATGTGTTTATCTGATATGCCCACCCACCTCTTCATATTTGCGGTTGACCAGAGCCAGCTTGAAGCGGTACTCGGTGGGGTCGATTGTGAGCACGCGGGGACGGCACTCCCGGTCCAGGCAGTAGACGCTGTTGCCCCGGACGCGCGTCACGTAGATGGGCAGGTCCAGGGTCCGGATGATGCCATGGTCGCTGTGGAGGGAGGGAGAGAGAGGGCCATTTAGATTCCGATGTCTAATAATAATAATGCACCTCGCGGAGGCAAACCCCCCTCCGTGAAGCCCCCACGGCGTGCATTACTTTTCCGATAACCGCACACCTCGTTGTGGATTATCCCTTACATAAACCCCTTCAGGGTAATTCAGGCATCACCTGCGTCACCTTGTCTGGGTTCATTTCACAATAATGAACAGCTCGCTGTACATTATCCCTTACTTAAAGTAATAATCTCAAAGATTTTCAAGTACATAAATGTCTGTTAAGTCACTATTTATCACCAATTGAGGTAACACAATGGTGATTGAGCCTATGGCCACCTGATGAAAGCCCTTGCATTTGCAGTATTATGAATGTTAACAACTGGGTATCAGTGGTGACTTTCCTGCGGAAAAAAAATCACCAGTGGCACACAGGTAGTGACGTGTTTTCCATCACCCAGCAGTGGTAGTTCCCCTAGAGAGGGTAGACGGAGCTACTGTGCGTGAAGTGGCATACTGATTTTTCTGGTCTCTGCTAGCGTTGCGAGTCAATGGTTACTATATGGCCGAACAAACAAAGAAAATAACAATGAGTACAGACATTTAGTTTTCATGTGTACTGGTGTTGTTATGGAGGCGTGGCAAAGGGGCCAACTGCCTGAGGTCACACAGGCACACAGGTTTAGATCTCTGGGAAGCCACAGAAGTGAGGTCCAAACACACCTGCAATTACCACTTATGCCCATAGGTGTCGCCAAAGGGAATGAAATGGAAATCTTTGAGATTGAAAACAAAAACAAAAGGTGAGTGTGTGTGTGGCTGGTGGCATACCCGGAGGTGAGGGCGTATTTGATGTGGTTGGAGGTGGTGTAGATGAACACTCCGCTCTCGTCCCAGGCGCCGCTCTTCACACGGATGTTCTCGTGGATGTTGCACAGGCTCTCCAGCTTGCGGTTGCAGATCATGATGGCTGAACGAGGAGGGAGCAGAAAGAGAAGAGAATGAGAGAAGGTTTTTTTCCCGTGGCCTCTATGACAATAAAAAAGGAAAAATCTGAATTTGATGATGATTAAATTTGTTATTTATTTACCATTATTATTTTGTTTGTTTTTTGACTATGACTTGAGGGTTGTGACATTTCAGTAATGAGCACAAAAAAAGTGCCGATCTAGTCATCAACACATCAACCGTCAACCAATTGAAGTTCAATAACTTTTCACACATTTTCGCCAGACAAACTAAAGGACATCTTTCCTGGACATTTGAAAATGTAGTTTTCCAAAATGAAAAGATCGATGAAGTCCTACTGCCTCAATGTCTTTGTGTGCCACTACATGTGTTGGACTTTACCGTGCTTGGCCAGCAGGGCCACGTGGCTGGTGTCGGCGCTCCACACCACGTACTTGACCTTGGCGATCTTCACGGTGGCCAGCGAGCGCTTCTGCTGCACGTCGAACAGCGTGACGCCGTCTGCGTCGCGCAACAGCAGGGAGCCGGTGCCGGCGTAGAAGATCTCCTCACAGCTGGGCACCTGCACCTTCTTCACTATCTCGTTCTTCAGGTTCTTGATCAGCAGCTGGGGGGAGGAAACGCCACAGGAACGAACATCCATCCATGGGGGTCAACATTTTTTAACTAGTGATAATTACAACATTGAAAAGCTTTTTAAATATAACATGAAAACTGTGATCAACAAAAAATGCCTTAATGTGCCGCCATCTGCAATATATATACAGTATATGTGCTACAGAGCGTGTTTAATTTAATAACTTAATAACATTCAATTTTACACAATCAGAAAACAACAAAAAGTAAAAAGAATGATGCCATCATTCATGAGTGAAAGTGGCGAGTTGACATTTGCGCAAATAATTTCCACCCTTAAAAGTGGGTTTCACTCGCAAAACGGTTAAGAACCACTGGAATAGAAGAACAATTTCCAATTTTATACATACATACATGGGTCGTGAAACACCAACACTAAAATGAATTATCGCCAATCCATCCACCACTGAACATCACTATATAATTTAGAACATATGGTCTTGCAAAACAGGCCGTACCGAGTGCATGCGATCTAGGACTGCAAATCTGTTCCTGGCTACCCACACAGCCGTCAGCCCAGAGGACCTCTTCCCTTCTGGGGCTGGAGAGAGACCAAACTCAGTGATGAGCTGAACACAACAGACATTAAACTTGAATACAATATGTATGAATGAAGCAGCAGGTTTTGTTTTTTCATGGTGCATTAGTACCATCAGGGTTCTGGGAGTCACTCTCTTTGGGAATGGAGTACAGGTCATAGGTGCTGTTCTCCAGGTTGGTCGCCCTCTGTAGGACAGAAGAGGTATGAAACGGAAATACAAGCAAAACCGTTTCTCAAAAGTGTGTGTGTGTGTGTGTGTGTGTGTGTGTGTGTGTGTGTGTGTGTGTGTGTGTGTGTGTGTGTGTGTGTGTGTGTGTGTGTGTGTGTGTGTGTGTGTGTGTGTGTGTGTGTGTGTGTGTGTGTGTGTGTGTGTGTGTGTGTGTGTGTACGCGCTTACAGTGCAGAGCAGGACTGCGTTCTCGGCGGGGTTGTAGGACATGCTGAACACTGGGAACTTGGACCCACTAGAGAAGAGAACATTGACTTTGCTCAGACTTAACCATTGTAGAGCAATCCCTGGCTTATTTACACAAATTTTAAAAAATCCATTATTAGATATATGGACTATTTGCATTCAATGCATTTTGCATTATGTTTTGTATTGAATACAATCAAAGGTTAGTTTGGAATGTCTTAGTTTAATTCATAAAATGAGAATTATGCAATTTATTCGTCATGTCAAACATTTTTTATACGTTAAGTTACGATCTGTACAAGAGGTTGATAGGTCGGAGTCCAATTTTCTAGGTTTTTTCTACTCTTACACTAGACACTTTATACTACTACACACTTTAATAATACTAATACTACACACTTTATACTAGCTCCCGGTCCGAGAAATATGAATACAAAATGTAAATAACTCAGTCCAGTCGCCTTATGCCCACCACACACACCTGCGCAGCTGCATGACAGCGGTGTCCTTGCTGCTGTTGAAGTCCAGCTGGCGGAGGAAGCGGTCCTTGACGTAGTACAGCATGTTACCGTAGACGGCGTAGGCTGGCCGCTCCCGCTCCAGTTTAAACACCAGCATGCCGCTATCATGACCTGGGGGGGGGGGGGGTCAGGTAGCTGTCATGTCAAAATGTGGATGATTAAAAACTTAACTTAACTAAAGGTAACTTATTAGGTCCCTGCTGGAATTTGATTGGACCATAATCGGCTTCCTGATTTTTAAGTCATTTGGTGGAAGCTTTTTTCCAAAGTGCCTTACAATACCGTACAATACGTTTTTAGCATGGGTGGTCCCAGTGGGAATCAAACCCCTCGGCTACGTTAATGCCATGCTCTACCAGTTGAGCTAGTCAGGACCACACATACGTTCTAACATAAGTTCTATCCATGATCTGAAATGTGAAGAAAATAATAAATCATAAAAAAAACAATTGCTTCATCGTCTTCAACCATCCCGCTTACCGGCGGCGAAGAGGTTGAGGTTGGGGTGTGCGCCCAGCACCCAGAAGCGGTCGTGGTCGCGGCGAAAGGTCTGGACGCCCGTCCTCTTGGACATGTCCCACACACGGATGCTCTTGTCCTCCGAGTTGGACAGGATGAGCTCCTGGCGTGGGTGGAAGACGGCGCACGACACGTTGTTGTAGTGGCCGCGGCACGTGTCCAGCTCCCACGCCTTGGACTCTGCACATTAGAACCACAGTTATATATTTTAATACACAGCTTTGTTGAATACTCGATTCTGATTGGTCAATTACGGCATTCTACCTTTTGCTATGAATGACAGACCGTTGCTATGGACGCTATTTCAAACCATAAAATCTAACAGACTATTAATTTTTTAGCAGAAGCAATAAAATCTATTCGTATATCTATTAATTATTTAAATATATTTTTCTTTTTTATATTTTGTGTCAAATTATGAATTTCTTTAGTAAGTAGCCGTGTAATAGGCAGGAGCGTCGCGGTCCTGCATCACCCAGTCAGGGTTTATTTTGCATAATGACCGGCTCCTTAAACAATAGATTTCCATGTAAACCCATCCACCTTAATTTCATTTTAATTGGCCACTGGTTTTCGTGCACATGTAAACATGATGCCTACATTGGGATGGGAGGAATGAGAGGCACATCAATCATTCATTTTTTTACTGGGGTTTGAAAAGGATATTGCTAATCAACACTAGATACAGACTCGCATGTACATTCTGACTGGAGGAATAACACGGGAACATTTAACATTTGCTTTCATTTAACATTCATTCAGAGTAAAATCGTGTGGAATACCTCAACAACATCTAGACTTAAGTGTTATTTCTAACAACTGCATCCATCTATGTATTGGGAGTAAAATTGTAATAAAAGGCTATGCAGCCCTATTACTACTACATAATTGCAAGGCTGTGATACTAAATTGTGGAAACAGCTTAGAATAAAGGCACTAGAGGAAAAACATGACCATGAAACAAACATGATATGGTATTTAATCCATGTAATAACGTTAGTGGGAGGAGAATGACTTAGCAACTGGTCTATACATCTTAATTAATTGAGTGGTCCGCAATACAAAAGCTATTAAGTGACCGATAATCTAATATACACACGCTAATATGCATGTTATTGTATATCAAATGTCAAAAAAGGAGTGTTTTCTATTAACAAATACAATACCAGACAACAACAATACAAGTAATTGTTTTGGCTTCATTTGGCTTTTAAAAGCATCGCATGCATTGGTTACATCCCCAGTTAGTCAATTCTCTGCCATCCCCAAGACAGAGAGACAGAGACGTGTTGCTAGACAGAGAGATATAGAGAGACATGTTGCTAGACAGAGACGACCAGGCACTCACCATTCATCCTCCAGATCTTGACCTGCCTGTCGTCAGCCCCAGACACAATGAGGGGCATGGTGGGGTGGAAGGCTGCCCAGTTGACCCCACGGTCATGACCCTACACACACACACACACACACACACACACACACACACACACACACACACACACACACACACACACACACACACACACACACACACACACACACACACACACACACACACACACACACACACACTTTTGAGTAGTGCATACTTAATTAGTAGTCATTTGGAAATGACTAGGGAATACCCAACTGTTTACTTTCCATTTAAATACATAACTTGTAATTCGCAATATTATTTTAATGGTTTTACATGCTTTGAGAATCATAAACTCATCAATAAAGTAGAGTAGGGATCAGACTGTACCATTTAGAGAAACCTATACAGAGTTTGCTGCCATGTTAATGTTAAAAACCCATCTAAAACGATCACACCATTGGATGATTGTCGAACTATACTTTATCCTTAAAGTATAGATCCAGTCCAGTTGTACTTTCTACTGAATCTCACAAGCCATATAACGGGTTCTGCAACAACAACCCCAACACCTAGAGCTACTGTCATCCCGTCCTCTTGACCAAACCCCAACTCACCTCCAGGACGTGCTTGACCACCGCATCTGAGGCACCAAACAGGTCCACGCCGGAGATCCCGCGCACGTCGTTCTCCACCGCGCCAGGCGAGAGGTTCTTCTTCCTCAGACCTGGCGTGAGCAACGACCACCGCGAAAAAAAAAAATGGCGTGCAAGGGCAGTTTGGGGTGGGTTGACAACATAGGCGTTATATGACGGGACCACCATGGCGGTGGTGGAGGAGGAGGGGGAGGTGGGGAACAGAGAAACTTGGTTAGCAATCAAAACACAACGAGTAACAGGAGGTAGTGTGCACTTTCCACATGAACCACGACAGTCACTGGGACTAACTGAACACACACACATAGGGCTCAGGAAACATCATCACAAACTGTCAATCCCCCTTCTCTCTGTGGTTCAACTGAAGTGTGTTAACAGGGATAAGTGTGTTATCCAGGAACTGGATTTGGTTATTGTACAACAGTGTCAGCGTCATCTTTGAACCTTCATTACAAGAAACTGAGTAAAATAAAGACAAAATACATCTATTTGAAATCTCTCCCTGCTCAATATTACTAACATATATTAATGCATTCTTTTCATATGTGAAGAATAGTTCAAACTATAACCTAGAATAATTTGACTTTGAATATCAATAGTAAAAAAAGGGGAATACTGCACATTCCTGATTATTATGACAATGTAGACAGTGTTTGGTTTGGAATAATAAATCAACTACTCACAGGAGGGGGTACAAGCTTTTCATTGGCTGATGTGTGTTTAACAATGAACCAACCAATGGAAGTTAAAAGGCTCACAATGGAGACGGCACAGACAGATTAAGGAAAACTTGTAAGAAGGTATGTGTTGACCATTCCTGCCCCGTATGAATCACAGTGGTGGTGGTGGTGGTCAGTTAGTCACAACAGCATTGAGACGCCTCATGGGAAATAAAACAATGTTCATAGAAATCTGCAGCACTAGGAACCCGTATGCAGGTGCGGATGTTTCCAGGGGAGCATGAGAAAGGGGTGGACACAGGAAGGTAGGTGGTGAATGGGCCTGGGTGGGATGGGAGTGGGTGGCAGCTGGGGGTTGTAAAGAGGTGCTCTGAATGGGGCGTTGGTGGAATTGTTGTTGTTGTTTTGAAAGGGATGAAATGGACCAAGGCTCCATGCTCTGCGTTAGAATGCTAGAGACTCACAAAGGCATGGCTGCTAATGCAATATTTACATCATGCATCAGTGTTAATTAGCTCTTTTACTAGATATATATTATTATAACCTGTTGAGCATTAGTTATTATAAATATTGTTACATCTGTTCATAAATAGCATACTTAGCCATGCAATTATCATGCTACTGGTAGTATGAGTATGAGATACGTCAATGCTATGAGATTGCAAGACGTATATAAGAGCAAACAAACTGGCATTGTTACTTCCTTATCCCATGTATGTAGATGATGCAGATAGTGAGGGTATTAAATAGTTCATAACACATTAGCCATCTGTAATATGCATGCAAAATAAAATGCTGTAGTGTTTTGTGTTATTTGGGATTGATGTGAATGACACTAGGTACACAGGGACATGCGGTCATGGTAGAGGATAGAACAGTTCAACTGAGTCCCGTGGAAGAGGGACAGCAGAACTTTGGAAGGCATGATGTGCATGTGAAGAAGAGTAGGGAGGAAGTGCAAGATCAGTGAATGGGTTAACAAGAATTAATTGGATAGGCAAACATTTGTCAACAGACAGATCTTAACATATATTAAAAGGCATGCAAAACACTCAACAAAAAAAACACCTCTCGCATTGACTAACTGAAGGTTTGGTTACATTTTACATAAGAAATGTCACATTTCATACATAAAATTGCTAGTCACCAAAATCGACATTGTGTCTTCATTTGACACTCACACTGCAAATTTAGCCAAGCGTGAAATTTAGGTCAATTTTTCTGCCGCCAAAAAAAGAGGTGTTCTTTTGCCAACAGCCCACAGAGATATATTCTCTACACACAAAGGAGGAGAGAAAGAGGATCAGGAACAGATTCTGTTCTGACATCTTTCTCCCCATCCATAACCCCTGATGCCCTGCCCTGCCCACCCTGCCCCCTCCCACTATCCTCTGCCCCGCCTCTAAACCCCGCCCCTCACCGGAGATATCCCACACGCGCACAGTCTGGTCCAGGCTGGCTGACACCACCAGGTCCTCAGAGGGGTGGAACTGTGCGCACATCACATAGTGGTTGTGTCCGGTGAGCACACTGGAAGAGAAGGGCAATTCATATGAAAAATTATGAAGAATTATAACATTCTTCAATTATATATGTTGATAAAGACATGCAAAGTCTTCCTATACAAGTCTCTGAATGCATTTTCCTTCATCCCACTATTGCTGTGCTCACTAATTAATCTGCACATCTTGATTCTTAACAACATACTTCAAAGTTTTTCTTCATCCCCAATCAAATAGCCAAACATAACAATGTTATATTAGTGCTCAATAGTATTGTTTGTATAAAAAAAAAATGAAAGATTGACACAAGTATGAGTTAGACTTCTGGCTAGACTAGACTGGTCCAAAGGCAGATTCAAACCAGGGTCAAAGCAGGGTGCTGCTTTGGGTGTGTAGAATTCAACATTATATTTTTTAGTTAGCAATCATGTTAGTGAAACACCTGCATTAAGCTGTGCATCAGGAATCTTGGTAATAACAAAAACGTGTAAAAATTATGTCTTATACTTGAATCCCATTTTGGTCAATACGCTGCCTGCATATTTTTCTTCTTACCAGACACAGGTCCTGGACTGCCAGTTCCAGATGCGAATGGTCTGGTCATCTGAAGCACTCAGAATCCAGGGATACTCCTGCACTCATGAGAAGCAAGCCAACCATTAACGAATCAAGTACGGCCTCACAGTGACATTTACACACATCGTGTACATATGCAGGTGGTTTGAACAACTACTCACATGGTGGAAAAAGGTGGTTCTGATGTAGTCCAAGTGTCCAAGAAGAGTGAAGAGGCAGCGCCTCAGCTTATAGTTCCACACCTGAGCAGAAAGCATTGCTTTAAAAATACACTGAAGCTATACACTACTGTTGGTTGATCAGATGTCATTTTACAAAAATACAAGTATGTTATTTAAACAAATCTTGTAATCAAGCTCTAATAATTCAAAAATAATTCACAAATAAACAAAATAGTAATTAAAATGCTACATGATTGAGTAACAATAACAAAAAGGTAGGGTACATGGTGGGGTACAAGGTAGGGTACATGGTGGGGTACAAGGTAGGGTACATTGTGGGGTACAAGGTGGGGTACATGGTAGGGTACATGGTAGGGTACAAGGTAGGGTACAAGGTGGGGTACATGGTAGGGTACATGGTAGGGTACATGGTAGGGTACAAGGTGGGGTACAACAAGGTAGGGTACAAGGTAGGGTACATTGTGGGGTACAAGGCCGCTGCAACGTCACCACAATATTACCTTGATCTTGTAGTCATCTCCACCGGACACAAAGAGAGGCTGCTGCTTGTGGAAGTCAATTCCTCTGACGGGGCCTATTCATTAAAACATCTCAGATATCATGTAGCTCTTATAAATATCTGAATTACCTAAACTATACACTAGAAATGATCTTAACTCAAATCTATATTGACATTTTCTCACCATCGTGTTCGTCAAACTTGTCGATCAATGTGCACATCCGATAGTCCCACAACTGTATGACGCCGTTGTGCAAGCTTGCCAGGATCCATGGCCTCTTGGGATGAAAGCTTAGCCCTGCAACCCAAGGTATTTTGATAAATACAATACGATCAACTGTAAAACAATACACCAACACGCCGAGAGAAAAATATAAAATAGCCTCATCTGAAGACCACTTCACTAATGGATGAATAACTGTAGCTCGTTGCATTATAATTTAACACACTTCTCTGCACTACAATTCATTTGATTCGAGTCACACACCGCATAACATTTACATAACGTGTATCTTATATTGAACATCAGCATGACACCAACATTGTGGCTAGATTTGAGCTGATAATGTTACGTGTCATTTCAGCCAGCTAGCTATTGGCGTAATGCTATGCTAACCATAACTACCACCAACATACCTTTAACACGGGCTGACTTTGTTTCAAATTTGGTCAACATCGTGACTTCTTAACGGCGCGGTCGTATTAATAATGTACCACTATTAGCCAAATAACTTTGTACGCTACATAAACAGGTTATCCCAATACTTCAAGGGCTCGGATAGCCTTTGCCCATTTGCCGTTTCCTGACACGTAGTCTGTTTTGTCTTCCTGGATTGAACAATAAAGTTGTGTAGTCAATCTTGACGCAGAAAGCTCCACGGCGGCCCGGAGCTAGAAATATAACGCATAGAACCGAACTGCTGGTTCACCCATAGAGGGTTCACCGAGTACAGCCATGCTAATGTCTCTTCTATCACGCACATTTCTATCCGGTTGTGCTAGTCCCAGAACATTGTACCCATTGTATAAGCAAAAACCGGCAAAAATAAATAAATAATACAAATGACAATATCTAAAATAACAAAAACGTATTGGTATGGGGTGTACATTTAGCGACTATGGGTCTGTTGTCCACTTTTAGAATAAACAATGTAATGTCTTAAAAATAAATGCAAAAAGGACAAAACTACATCGATATTCAGAAGAATGACAGGGATGCAGTAGCAGCAGTGCATTATTCATTTATTCCATAGTGATATTTACAGGTAAAACAAAAAAATTAGTGTGTGATAACAGGGTTTTTTTCATTTTTGTTTCCAAATAACGCCATGGGCATGTGTGCATTATCCCTGAGAATGCAACTCCCCCCAGTAGAATAAACAGTGTCCACATGATGCAAATCTAAAATCGCCTTTTTTAAATCGTGGTTGAATAGTAATAGCATATAGTAGCTACAGAGTACCTAGTGAGACTCTAGGGCCACTAAAACCATGTATGCAGGTTGAATGCATACCCTTTGCAGGACATGCACAGGACCACCATAACACCTGTCCACAGAATGCAGCCAATCACGAGGGAGAACACTTCACAGGTATTCTAATACTACCGAAACCACAGCAAACATATCCAAAAATCAAACTTCACTTCAACTCTGTTTGCACTGAGAAGCCACAAGGAATGGGCCATCCACAATGACTAGGGAACTAATCATTATTGTAATTAGGTCCTTCAACATTATAATGTATATTTCCATCTTATTTTAATGTATTTATTAATTATTAATATACAACTTTACTTTTAAAGATTTATGTACAAAAACCATTAAGTGAATAATTATAGGAGCGGTACATGTTTTGGTTCTCCCATGTACAGCAACAGAAGTGTGTTTATTGTGTAATGAAATGACTTATAAATACAATGTTCAAACTGTATGTAAACCAAATGTGTCTTTGACTGCCATTTCACATATTTACCAAATGCTATATATATTTTTTAAAAGTGCTTGGCTTACACATGTTAGAATCATCACATCGATCTCAAAATGATCTAAAATAATTAGAATCAGAATTATTTTACAAAAAAAGGCACCATTTACACCAGTGGAGAGGTTTACATGACTTACCATGAGACTAAACAGTATTGGGAGGTGGATACAAGATGAAAAGTAAGAGAATTAGTTTCATGGAAGTAACGTGTGTGTGTGTGTGTGTGTGTGTGTGTGTGTGTGTGTGTGTGTGTGTGTGTGTGTGTGTGTGTGTGTGTGTGTGTGTGTGTGTGTGTGTGTGTGTGTGTGTGTGTGTGTGTGTGTGTGGTCTGCCATGCGCGGACTCTCTAGAGTCAGGAGAGGATTCAACAAGTCCCGTCTTCATAGTTCTTCTGACCACCTTTCTTATCAGAAGAACCGACGGCCCTGGACACACACACCCCACCCGCCGGTGCCGCAGTGCTTTTGATCAACATCGTCATGGCCGCCACGTCCTACCACCTCACATGATGGAGCACTGATCTGCCGCACCTGCCCCAGGCACCCCTGGGAGGTTCAGTGACTCCATGTCAAAGTTCAAGCCCGCCGGCTTAAGGAAGGGGATAGATATGCGGGAGAGAGTGAGAGACATCGATATTAGATATGCATTGATGTGCAAGGCTCACGTACACAATATCTTATTGGACAATAGAGTAGCATGGTCCTCAGATAAAGCAGGGTTATAAGCCATTCATTAAAATTGACTTACTGCATCTCCTGCCAATTCTTTAGGAGGCTGACCCAAGTCTTGTAGCTGCAAATCAATACATGAAACAAGAAATCATTGATCACTTATAACTACTATGAAGGATAAGAGTGCATTTAATAGTTATTAGGGATGCACCAATAAAACCATGATGACACCATTTGGAAATGTATAATTTTAACTAAACATTGAGTCCACCAAGTCAACACATAAAGACAGTCACTTAAACCATTTGTCAGGAGTAAGTAGAACAGTAAGTACATTGTTATACAATTAATTTTCCGTCTGAAAAAAACAAACAAGCAGTTGCAGTAACATGCAGTAGGTAACCTTGCAACAGACAAGCAGGTTCAGACAAATTACATACTTTATTACATACTTGTTTTATTATTACTACAACCAACACAAACACACCCTGTCACCCTCTCACTTTGTAAGGTAGCAGAGTTGCACTACACTTCCAGCAACCACAGCTCAAAATCGCTTAACGACAACAATGGGTGTTTTTTCCTCACCCGTTGCATCAGGTCCAAGATGCTCTCAAACTTGCCGTCTTTCTCCGTGTCCTCCGAACCTTCCTTCTCAAACTCGCTGCAGATGTCTCCCATGATCTGAGCCTGCTGCTGGTACCGCCGGTAGTCCTCTTGGCTCAGGCTGGGCTTGTTGGACTCCAGCCACTCAGGGTACTGCACCACCAGTGATTGACAGCCAATTATCAGTTTTTGTAAAACTATTTGCTATTTATTATTACAATCAAAAATTACAAATTACTTGTTCATCATTGAGCAAAATATAGAGGTCAAATTGTCTAATTCTAGGCCAAATAAACCATATTGTAAATACAATTTACATTACAAGCGTTGATATTTGAGAGCATTTGTCTTGATTCTGCCAGAGATCTTCAACTGATAAACGAAAAGGTAGTAAAAAAAACACATGCATACCTTGTCGGTGATTTCCTTTAGAGACGGATAGAGCACTTCCTTAGATAGCAAATTCTGCATGATGGACTGCATGATGGGTAGAATGTTCCCATCGTCGCCGCCACCGCCACCACTCTCACCACTCTCCTCCAATCCCAGGCCTTCTAGAGTTTTCACTAGATCTTCACCAGCCAATCCGCTACTCTGTGAGTTACATGTAGATTAACCAATACAGTAATATGGTGCTTCATCATTCATAGTTAAGTTTGTTTGAGCCAGGCTTTGCAGGGAATGGGTTACCCACCTGCAGATTGTTAGCATTTTTGGCCAAGCCACTCAGGGTTTCCTTGAGGCAAGATGTGAATTCTTGTTGAGAGGCAACATCCGTGCCTGTAGGGTCAATCCAGACTTTAGAAGGAAGACTCAACACAAAAGACATGCCACCACAGCTGGGAGAACATTGGGGAATATTTATATATTCTCCTCACCAACTTTCCCCGCTGCCTCTGACAGCTTGTGGAAGTGCTGGAGCAGCTCCGGCTCTTCCTGGGCCAGTTCGCTCATGGCCTTCTCCCACTCATCCTTGGCCTGGGAGGCCATGTCGCCCTCAAAAAGACTCTCAAAGAACTTGCTGTCCTCCAGCAGCGGGGGCTACACACACACACACACACACACACACACGCACACAGCGCACACACACACACACACACACACACACACACACACACAACAAATATAGGTTAGCAAAGTGTTCTGGCGTTCTCGCTATCTTTGTTGAGGGTAGAAAAAGACATAACCTAAGCTGACACAATCTTAGTACACCTTAATAAAATAAAAACATCATAAGATAACAATTGCCCTGCTGAAACTACAGACAGCCCGTCTAACTGCAAATTAACCACACAAAAAAGAAGATAATGTAGGCCTGCAACCAATCGTATTGACAACACAAACCAACCTTGTCCGCACCGCTGCCGGTTGAGGAGGAGGCGTCTGCCGCCCCGGGAGCAGATGGCGGCGCCGCCGTCTTGTCAAAGTCATCTAGAGCGCCTACAGCAGAAGTCACACTATGACGACCCCTAGCCACACATTCACTTACATTCCTATGGGAACATAACTGTACTGCACAACGCAAAGCAGCCAAGACAAACCTCACAATGACTCAAACACATGATATACCTTTTGAAACGATGTCATATAAAACCACGTTCATTGTAATATGTTGTAAATAGATGAACGCTGGATGCCTTCCGTCAAAGTTGCCCCGTTATGTTAAGTGAATTTGGCCCCAAAAAGACCGACAACATGTTTCGCCCCCTGGCTATTAACCTGCGCGAGTATAACCAGTTTTAAGTTAAGAAATTAAGTCGTAATTTGTCACAACCAAGGTCGTATCACAGACAAACAAAAAGTAAGTGCTACATAAACCTGTCAACGCTTACTATCCAATAACTCGTCCAATTCTGCATCTTGCCCAGAAGACGACTCGGTTGATCCTGACGCCATGTTCTTGCTTTCCCAGACACCCCTGTCGCGCTCAAATGACGTTACACACTATTGTAGTCGCCTACATTGCGTCTTCTTCTTCCTTCTGCTGCTGCTGCTTCTTCTTTTATTTTTATTGGCAGTGGCATACAGCTTATCGGTGCATTACTGCCACCAATTGGACTGGAGAGTGGATCATTAGTAGCCTGGCTCCGCCCACCTCCGTACTTCCGCTCAATTTTCATTTCACTTCAGGGCCGTGTTCCGATATCTGTGAGTACACTAACTTCCGTGAGTACACTTAACTATCCGCACTCAATAGGTACGCAGAGCTTCAGATGTTAGTGCTGTTCCAAATGCAATAGAGCGTAACAGTGACCGCCCCCTTTTTAACAGCTCCGGTGCCGGAAGTAAATTTCCCATGCATTTATCTCGTCCACTTTTCGTATAATCCTTATAAAAAGAGTATTAAGCCTTTAACCAAGCCGATCGTTCGTTATGGTAGTCGTGACCATATTATGTTTGATTCGGGCATAAAAAGAATTTGGAAAATGGAAGAAAAGCCAAAGGTACTTTATTTTGTTGACCGAGTGAGGAACTACTCATCCCGAATCAAACATAATATGGTCACGACTACCAAAACGAACGATTGGCTTGGTTAAAGGCTTAATACTCTTTTTATAAGGATTATATGAAAAGTGGACGAGATAAATGCATGGGAAATTTACTTCCGGCACCGGAGCTGTTAAAAAGGGGCGGTCACTGTTACGCTCTATACTCTGTGGCGCACTTAACGGAAATGACATCAGCTGCGCGGCCGCGTCACCCAACAAACACGTGAATTCATTAGACGTTCCAGAGAATGTCTAATAAGGAGAGAAGTTCCACTCTCGGTTTACTTCCGGGTTCTGAACTGTTGCAGTTCCCCTCTGGTTCCATGTGAGGGCGCTCACAGGACGAGTGCAGAATGAATGGCGGTCTATGGAGCAATACCCCTCAAACACTTTTCTCAGGATATCATTTTTTGTCTAGTAATTTGAATGTTGCTTTCGAAAGGGGATGCAAAGAAATTACACATTGCTGGGTGTTAGATTTTTTAGAGTCACTTATTTGCTTTAAAAAAGTATTTTAAAATGTCAATGACGTCATACTCATCTTACGACCAGAGATACTGCTTTACGGCAAGCCTCTCCCTTTCCCTCAAGGCATCGATAACACAGCAGTACATACATAACGATACGCAGATAAAAGTGCCAGCAACCAAAAGAAGTTGCTGTGTTAAAAAAAAAAGAACTTGGGCGAAATTGTCCACCATAACGTTCTGGTCCCGCTTTGGATGCAAAGATGCCATCAAGCAGATCTCTGGTCGTAATCAGTCCTTCACTGACCAATCAGCGTTCATTAGCAGAATGCTAGCGTGTTATGGGCAATAACAACACGTCCTGTAAGAAATCGAAAGGACATAAGTACTCGTTCATTCAACTTTCGATCTATAACCTATGTTGAACTTGTAAGAACTACAATCAAATCGGAGTTTTCTCAATGAGAATCAGGTGAAAGAGACACATTTAGCCGTCTAGCTCCATCTGCTCCCATTCATTCTGCACTCACAGGCGATCGCCCCCAGTGGAGCTCTGGTGGAACTGCAACCAGAATTCGGTACAATGGGACTTAATAGGGAGTGGACAGGCTCTCCGTAGACGGGCTCTGGCTTAGTGTACACCGTAGCACACTCAGCATTTTGGCCTTTTTGAGTACACATACGGGTCCTTTCAAGTACACTTCTTTTCGCCGCGATCATAATCGGAACACCCTACGTACTCAAACTAAGTATACTAAGTACGGGTAGTACGGCTATCGGAACACGGCCCAGGTCTCTGGCGGTGCTGTATGTTAGAACGATTTCTTTTCCCTAAAATCTGCGGTCCAATCAGCGAACAGGAGGCGCGGCCTGAGAACAGTGACGTAGAGGTCGTGCGCGAATTTCAGTGATTGAGCGTAAGTACGGAGGCGGGTGGAGGCTAATGCTAATGCTCACTGCATCTGCCGTTTGTATACTGCGCGCAACGTGGTTTCTGGCGCATGAAATACGTCACGACCAAACGTTAGCGATTGGTTAAGGCAGATCCAGAGTGGCACTGGGCAGAGCCAATAGGTTTTAAACTTCAACAGCACCCGCCTTCAAGTGAGACATCGTTTGTCTCTATAGCCAGGCCCGGCCCAAGCCTCTAGGGGGCCCTAAGCAGGATTTGATATTTTGGCGGTTGGGGGCCCCCTGGGGGACCGGGGGCCCTAAGCAGCCGCTTAGTTCGCTTATGCCTCGGGCCGGCTCTGTCTATAGCAGTTCTAGACCATGAGTATGAATGAAATGAGTACGAAGGTCTAGTTAGGACTAGGCTAGATCATTAGATTAACAGGACCCTCAAAAAGTATAATAATAACAATATATGAACCGGTCTCTTTAATAAAAGTGATTATGTGTTCATACTTATTCCCCGCTGACTTTGCTTATGTCCCTGTAGGGAAAAACTGCTATATTTTGCTTGCCTTAATGATGCAAGCATATTTCCTTGTTTTGTTTCGTACCTTCTACAGTGCAGTACATGCTCTACTGCCTCTGTTTAATTGCAGTTTATGCATGTTCCTGTTCATCTTCCTGTGTCTACAATGTGTCTACATTTTATGTAGTGTGTGATTGAGCCCTATACTTTCTTCTTTACAATTCCTGCCCCCATTCCTTCCAGCACCAATATATATATATATATATATATATATATATATATATATATATATATATATATATATATATATATATACTGTATATATATATATATATATATATATATATATATATATATATATATATATATATATATATATATATACTGTATATGTTGTGTGTGTGTGTGTGTGTTTAAGATTGAGATCTACATTAGGCATATTATACCACCACGGGGGACATTGGAACAGTAGATTATAGTTTGGATTTTGTAAGTCTTTTACATTACCTATCCACCCAAAATTTCGAACATTACTTTCATTATGTTCCCAACATTCCTTCAGGACATCCTTTGTGGGATGAACTGTAATGTCCCTGCAGATTAACCCAGTACATGAGCATACGTTTCATTCTTCTAATTCTTAAAGGCATATCTCCCATCTCAACTTGCATTGCTAGTGATTTAGTGATGACTGTGATTACCGATGACTTAAAATAACCACTAAATATTCTTAATGTCTTTGCTTTTTCGAACATCCAACTTCTTAGCTTAGTTTCTGCTGCTGACATGTACGCTATACAACCATAATCCAATGCTGCTCTACCAAGTGCCCAGTACAGCAGAGATGCTCTACTTGCTCTGCCACTCTGCCGATCTTAGTGATGTCATCAATAGTTGCCTGTAGTCTTTATATGGCTGAACATGAAACATTAACACCACATCTCCCCTTTTAAGAATCAATCGGTAACTGTTAGTTTAAACTTAAGCCATATAAACTTAAACATTTCTCTTTTCATTTACACTATACAGTATGGCTATTAAACATTTCTATAAACAAAACTCCACACATTTACAGCATTTAGAAAACTACTTTTTCCATTTTCTTAAACATTTTTGTTTTACTTGTTTACCTTTTATTTTATCTATGAGTCCAACCTAGTTGGTTTCACCACAGCTCTCCCAGACTTCTGGTCCTAGGAGTAGATGGCGAACAAGGAACATTCTGCTTATGCGGTGGTTCTTGTGCAGCAGAACTCTGTTCTGTACTACTAGGTTTTGCTCCTCTTCACCGCCACTGCTCTGTTCCAACGATGCCTGCATGGGGATGAGATGATGGCGGTTGCGTCTCACTGTGCCATGAGGTCCATACGAACGTGGAGTGGTGTGGTTGCCAATCACTGTTCCGGTTCTCTCTGGTTGGTCACCCGTACTTGCTCTCCTAGTGGGAGCTTGCTGAGGCCACTTGTTCGATGACGCTGTGTGGAGTGTGTGTGGTTGATAGCTGGTTTACAGCCTCACCTGGCCCAAGTCAGACTGATTAGAATCTGGGGCTGGGTGAGGCTGTAAACCAGCTATCAACCACACACACTCCACACACTGGTTGTATTGTTGTTGCAGTGGGGTGGCTCTGTATGCGAGCAGAGTGAGGTAGGGGTCAGCTGCCTTCTTCAGAAGATCATTCACGGTCTTGACTGTATATGATCCCCGAATGATCCCCGAATGATGGCTTGTGATGTAGTGGAAGCCATAAGATTCTGCAAACGTTGCAAAGGCCATTCCGGAAAACTGCAGTCTGTTGTCTGTCGTCAGTGTCTCAGGACTTTAGATGCACGACTAATCTGTTGATCTTGTCAGGGATCTCCACATAACCTGATGCGTAGTCCACTACCAGCAGGTAGGTCTTGCTTCCCATTATGAACAAATCCACCCCAAACTTCTGCCATGGTCAGTCTGGGTATTCGGATGGCATCAGCAGCTCTTTGTGGTTCTGTCTCTCTATGCTGCATGTTTGGCGTTGAGGACCAACTCATCTAGCTGCTGACTCAGCCCAGGCCACCATACTGTTTGTTGTGCACACTCCCTGCATTTCACCATGCCCTGGCGACCTTCGTGCAGTTCGGCGCGCACGTCGTTTCTCATTGTTGAGAGGATGATGAGTCTGGTTCCCTTCAACAAAAGTCCAACTTGTACTGTGAGGAATGCCTGTAATGCACGCTTGAGTGCCGGCTCACTGTTGCTTTGTGCTGGCCAACCATCCTCACACAGCTGCATCATGCGTGCACACACACTGTCTCGCCTCAGCTGCTCTCTCAACTTGTCCAGGTAAGCAGTGCTCACTTGCAGGTTCTCCGTGATTATGTCCATATGTTCTTGAAAAGCTAATTTTCATTGGGTGCTACAGTCTTCATCTTTACAGGCGCACGTGACAGCATGTCAACTGTCCACTGACACTTTCCTGGCACATGAGCAATGGAGTATGAGTAGCAAATGAGCCACATCTGATAACGCTGAATCTGGGGGGCCAAGGCCTCCTTTTCCACTTTTGCGTATCTCTGCTCTGTCTGTGTGAGAGACCGTGACGGTGTAGGCTACTGGCTTCCATTCTTCATCCCATTTTTGAATGGGAGGAAGCGTAAGACGACGACAACCTAAGCCATCAAACGACGTGTCTGGAGAGACTTTGCATTCAGGATTGTACATGGCTAACACAGGTGGGGTCTTGAAAGGGTTAGGCCTGGTCAATGACCCACAGCCAGTAGTTCTTCTTTGATAGAAGGTCTTGCAGAGGCTGGTCTTTCTCTGACAGCTGCGGGATTAACCTCCCCAGCTGATTGACCATGCCAGCACCATGGCTACCTGCCTTACACTGCTGGTTTCTCAGAAGCTAAGCAGGGCTGGTCTGATCCATCTTTGGATGGGAGAGCAGATGGTGCTGGTAGAGGTGTTGGAGGGCCAGTAGGGGATCCCTCTGGCCTATTTAAGATCCCCATTGCCCCAGGACAAAGACAGGGACTCTGTCCTGTCAAAAAGCACCATCTTTCGGATGAGAGGTTAAACCGAGGTCCTGACACCCTGTGGTCATTAAAGAGCCCATGGCAGTTATCGCAAGAGTAGAGGTGCTAACCTTCCTTTCCTTGCCAAATTCCCAACCTGGCTCTTGTACCAACATGTCCACCTAATCATCCCCTGGTCTCTAATTGGATTGCATCATTCCTCACCTCTCAAGTGTATGGTGAGTGTTCTGGCACATACTGGTAGCTGTGCATCACCCAAGTAGGTGCTAAACACTGGTAGTGGATAAGGTGTCATACCCCCCCCCCACCCCCCAACGGCCAAAAGGTGTGATGAATGTGGTTTCAGCTTGATGACGTTTGGCTGCTGCACTTCTCTGAGACCGCTGCACTGTTAATGTGCAGCGGTCTCACTTGTTTCAGCGTCTCCATGGTGATGCTTCCTATATGTGCCACAAGCTTACTGATAACAGGCCTTCCCAGAAACGCAGTGTGCAGGTGTCTGATGACTAGGCATCCTCCTTAATCTCTTTTTCTCCCTTATCAGCAACAACTCGGTGATGCCCACGACATCTAGTGGATGTCTCCCTGGTCCCATCAGTAGCTTTTCGCAGTGTGAGTGTAGGTGGATAAGAGTTTCTTACTCATACTCGATTTCATGCACAGTTCTGGATGCCATGCACATGACACAGCCCTGCTGCTATTTGTGCAACAACAGCTGCTTCCTCTTTCGCATTGTCATCCCCCATGTTCCGCTAACGGACCCTTTTCTTCACCATGATGTGTTATTGAGTACATGCGGGTCCGACTGTATATGTTAAACTTGAAGGTTTACTCCAGAACCCGTTCTTAAGTGGTCTACAATCTGGACTATGGGGACATTATTTACATGCATGCTGCCTCCTCTACACTTCACTGCTGCGTATCACAGTTCTCTACGCTTTCTATCCAACTCATTGTCCCATACACATAACTGTGTAGGCTAGGTCCGGGTCTGCCTTGAAAAAATGATTTTGATCTCAAGGGACTTTCTGGTTAAAAAAAGGTTAAATTAATTAAATTATATATGACCATTTTAGGCTACTTGTGTTTTTGCTATTGACATTTTAAATCCCCATTTGTTTGCCCATTTTTCTACTTCCGCAATTGCCGATTGCAATTTGATTTTTACGTAGGATATATTTTGTCATACTTACTTATTTGACATACTTACTGTGGAGGGTTTATGTGGAGTGTGTGTTGTTGATGGCTGGTTTACAGCCTCACCTGGCCTGAGTCGGACTAATTGGACTCTGGCTGGGTGGGGCTGCACACCTGTGGTGCATGAGCAATCATGGCACCCAGGATAAACCAGCCATCAGCACACACACTCCAGGAGGAGCACTGTCATGACAAGAAGTACCATCAGCTCGGCGTGTAACATCAGCCTGAAACTCCAATAAACACCTTGAACAACGTCTACCCGTGTCCTGTGTCGGAGGGCCCCGAAAGAAAGCCACTTAGGTGGCGTGTGGCGGGACGACCCTGCCACACTGGCGCCCAATGTGGGGCTCCTCCGACCAGGACGGGACACGGAAGGGCTGTCCAAGCTACACTGGAGCCACCAGCCGCGGCGAGGACAGCCACCCCAGCACCAGCTCCCCCTGAACGGCGGCGACGGCCAGCGGAGGAGCGGGGAGGCAGCGCAGCGACCGCCACCGGCAACCGTCTGCCGCTAGCCTCCCCCGGATCCAGCCTGGAGCAGCCCAGGCCAGCCGCCCCTCTGCCAGGGGACCAGGAGCCCAAGGACCCATGCTCCAGGAGGAGATGGGAGGGATCGTGCCTCGTCGCCCTGGTGGAGGGGGGTGACTCAAAGACTGTTCCAGGCCCTCCGAGAAGCTACCTCCGCGGCCCAGCTGCCGGGCCTCCTCCAGAACCCATCCAGCCAGCCCCTGCAGCCAGCTACCCCCAGAGACACCTCCGCCAGCCGGAGCAGCAGCCCCAGGCCTCCGGTCTCCGGGACGGAGGGGGAGGGTGGGGTGGGCGTGTGACCCTGGGGAGGTGTGGAGGTAGTGGGGTTTGGGGGGTTGTGTTTATTTTTTGTTTAGGTAGGGCAACCCTGAAAAGAGTCCAGGTTTTTTGTAGGTATGGTAACCCTGTTCAGAGTCCGGTATGTGTTTTTTTTTTTCTGTTTGCTTGGATGGGGGATGGGGGGGGAGTAGGCGAGGCTGGGGATTCTCCCCGGCCTCAATCTGGTGTTGGGGATATGTGGAGGGTTTATGTGGAGTGTGTGTTGTTGATGGCTGGTTTACAGCCTCACCTGGCCTGAGTCGGACTAATTGGACTCTGGCTGGGTGGGGCTGCACACCTGTGGTGCATGAGCAATCATGGCACCCAGGATAAACCAGCCATCAGCACACACACTCCAGGAGGAGCACTGTCATGACAAGAAGTACCATCAGCTCGGCGTGTAACATCAGCCTGAAACTCCAATAAACACCTTGAACAACATCTACCCGTGTCCTGTGTCGGAGGGCCCCGAAAGAAAGCCACTTAGGTGGCGTGTGGCGGGACGACCCTGCCACACTTGCCTAACACATCCCCAGTATACAGGGCCGTACGAAGGGTTTTAGAAATACCGAGGTCCAAAAACAGAGTTTGCTAGGGGGTTCGGGGGCATGCCCCCCCGAAAAAAATGTGATTTCCCTGATCTAAATATGTGCATTTTAAGACGCAGTAGCATAAATGATCTGTCAAGCAGTAATACATGAGAATCAGGTTAAATGTTGCAATAAATGATCCACGCTACAATCTGTAAATACAGAAGAGGCTAAAATGATCATGAAACATCTGAAAATGAATTCTGACAATGTTTAATTCAAGTGTTCAAGTAAAGGAAAATTCACACTACAGACACCATTGAAATTGTATCATGACCAAATGTGGGAGCATAGGTTGTGTGTGTGTGTGTGTGTGAGGTAGGAGGTCCTAACCTCAGTCAACAGCATGATTGGTCAAATCGGAGAGCCAGACAAAAGCAAACGATTCCCGATCCCAAGGCTTCCTCCCTGTAATGTTGCAAACCAGCTCCAGTTAGCGTAATGGCCTCGACCGGGAGGCCGCTGGCAGACCTGCTGCGGGATGTGGCTGACCAGCTTGAAAGCTACATAAGTAACAAATGTCAACAACTGCAGCTAACGGTTAGCTGAGCGGGCGAGCTGCTAGCCAACAACATTCCTGTACACGAATCAGCTCCGTCAGTAAGGCAGAACTAGTAGACCCGAATCGAGCACACTCCTGTAACCAATCATGCTGTTGACTGAGGTTAGGACCTCCTATCTCATTTACATATGGACACAGAAATACAGAAATAAATAAATGTAGAAAAGTAGAAATAAATAAATGTAGAAATTTAGAAATGTAGAAATAAATATAAAGCATTTATTCTTTTATTCATTCTTTTATTTATTCATTTATACATTTATTTATGCATTTATTTACGCATTTATTTATTTATTCCTGTATTTATTTATACATTTATTCATGCATTTATTTATTTATTTCAGCATTTATTTACGTATTTATTTATTTATTTCAGCATTTATTTATACATTTATTTATGCATTGATTTATTTATTTATTTATACTTAAAGGAGCTATATGTAAGAAATGTACTCAAAGTAATCATAAAATGACCCTAATATGTCAATAGACATTGAGGAATCATGTTAATTTCAAGTATTTATGTCAGACATTATAGTAGTCCAGCCAGAATATTTAATTTCAAACGCAATATTTCTGTGCCAGGAAAACTGTTTTGTTTACATTTTGTGTTTTGGTCTGTTGCGCCACCTTCTGCCTAGCGTCCAATCGCGAAGTCAGTACTGTGTCGCCATCCGGGTTGCCAGATAGGCTGAGCTGCAGCCATTTACTGTATAAGGAAGGCTGCAGCTACAAATGTTTCGGGTCAGAAATGTCTGACGTTACTAAATGCATTCGTGAACATGTTTACATTGCACTATTAGCCTACCAAATATATTTTAGTTGGGTAATGAACATGGTCCATGTTTCCACTGGAGTGAGCTATTGCAGTATATATCTTTAGAATTATATTTGGCTTATCGCCATTATTCAGTTTTTGCTAGAAAAACATGTTTGAAGCGAATCATTGCGTCGTTGCCTCATGGGCGTTTTCACGAAGTCAGTATCGTTTGCTCAATGACTGTATGTAAGGATTTCACACCATTGAGGGCCATTTACTGCACACCGACTGCAGTGTGGATGATAATAAAACAGCGGTCAGAGCTGGCGTGTGTCCGACAGGGCTGCTCTATTCGGACACATGAAGCCCCGGTGACGGTGTGGGAGTGTGGATGCTAATAAAACAGCGGTAACAGCATGTGTGTGTGTCCGAGAGGGCTGCTCTCCTCGGACACATTACTATGAAGCCCCGGTGATGGTCTGGAAGTGTGGATGCTAATAAAACAGCGGTAACAACATGTGTGTGTGTCCGAGAGGGCTGCTCTATTCGGACACATTACTATGAAGCCCCGGTGACGGTGATGCAGTTGGTCAATATTATCAGGGATCTATGCAAGGCAAGTGTATTTGTATAGCACACTTCATACACAGAGGCAATTCTATGTTCTTTACCTAAATAAACAGTATGTAAAACACTTGTCATGGTTGCTCCTTCTAGTAGACGCAGTGTTGTGTTGAGTAATCCGGGAATGGGGAATCTGGCAACCGCTACTCTGGGGGGGGAGGGGGAGGGAGTACCACGTTGTACAGTATTTACAACGTGGTTGCAATAACCAGAGAGGGAGCAATCCTACATATAGGTCCTTTAAGTCATGTTTAATCCTCCATATAACGGAGCGCGACCGCACGAGCTGATGGTCAGATGACGTCTGGGATGAATGACATTGAACTAGCAGCAGTCCACTAGTGCAGCTCCCTAGTTAGCTGGATCACGCTTCGCATGGATTCAGTTAGTGACATAATTAAAGAGTTTTTATAATGACAAGATCATCCACTTCCCCACCCACATGCACACAAGCAATGACGCGGTGATCGGGTTCGCAAGTCGTAATCTTGGCGTTGTACAATGTCTTTGCCGCACCAAAGTAAAGTCATATTTAGGCAATTATTTCACGACTTGTATTATATAGGCCTACACCTCGGAAAAAATACAGAGGTCCGGACCTCGGTGACCTCAATGGTGGGTGGCCCTGCCAGTATACAATATCTGGTCCGACTCCGACCACATTAGGCTGTTCCAGATTTCCACTTTATTATAGGCCTACATGAATCTTTAATCAATAAAATCATAATTGTGTTGATTATTGTTATTATATTACATTGTTGTTAATATTTAGGCTATTGACTTAGGCCTATGCCTAATTATAGGCCTACTTAATGAATTAGGTAGGCCTACTTTAGGCCCTACTTAATAGTAGGCCTATAGCCTATTATTCGCTCTTCATATAACAGGAAGAGCCGTTGTCTCTTTTTCTACAGATTTCTCACATCGTCCAGAAGGCGTTGCTGCGGTCACACGTCACCAAAACATTAGCGCAGTAAATAAAAGTGGTAACTAGGAATAACTTCCGCGGTTGCTAAGCAACACATACAAATAATACGTAGGCCCAGGCTGTGCGTTTCTAGTTATTAAATAAACCAACAGGCCTACAGCTCCCATCCCCAGCAAGGCGGACGGGCTCCTCCGACACCTTCCCGCCTGTGTATTCGGGGATATTTGAACTTTGGTATTTTAAAATGAAGCTCAGCGGAGTGAGAGTCGGAGCGGATTCAGGGGAGGATGAGGGGGGAGGATGGGGAGGATGGGGGGGGGGGGGGGTTGGAGGAGGGGGGGGTGAGGGGGAGTATGCCGCCCCCAGACTGTGCGGTCATACAATACCTAATTTGGTGGTGGGCGGGAGCCGGCTGGGCGGAGGAAGACTCCTGCAGCCGCGTAGTAAGACCGGGAGACTCCCAGCGCCGCGCCACTCCGGCTGAGACCCAGACAGGACGACCACCGTGGGACCACGCAGGTAATCCGTTTTTGGCCGGACTTTGTTTATGTTTATGTGTTGTGATGATGACGCTGATAAAACAAAAAAAGAAACAAAACAAAAACAGTTTGCTCGTTACTTTGTGTCTGCGTCTACGGTACGTGTTGCAACTTGTTGCAGCTTACTTCTTCTACCTGCGGGCCGCGTGAGTGTTGAACCGATTACTACCAGATAGCAGAAAACAATGGAGATGAGTGGATCTGGGCTCCAGGTTCACGCCTACAAATAGGAGCCTAGTTTGCGGCGTATGAGTAAACGCATGGACGATAAAACGCGCGGATATCGGCGAGAGAAAAAAAAAAGAAAAAAGAAAGAATTAACCTGAAGTAGTTTTAACACATTTTTAAAAATTGTTTTATTGAACGTGTGTGTGCGCTACGAGTTTGTTTTTGTTTACTGGTGACACTGTGTGGCGGTGGAGGAGTTGGAGCAGGGCGCGGCATGGGGCACACCCACCTGACTGCTAGGAATGAATGGACCGCTGGAGTAACGGTTAAGTCTGGGCCTATCATAGGAAACTTGTGGGGGATTTTGTTCGCACCTTAGATAAAACTTTTTTTTAATTATTTTTTTTAAAGCCTGAGTTAAAGCTGTTGGCTTGAGCACAGCTTTTATCTGCACTATAAAGTTGGACTTCGGATGGATTGAGACACCTCAATCCATCTGCACATGTTCCCATCGCGAGGACAGGATCACGAGGACGACTTGGGTCAACATTGATTCATATGAGCTGATATTGTGTATGTACGCGTGTGCGTGTGTGTGTGTGCGCGCGCGCGCCTCTCTCTCTCTCTCTCTCTCTCTCTCTCTCTCCCGCTCTCTCTCTCTCGCTCTCTCTCGCTGTCTCTCACTCTCTCTCCCTCCCTCCCTCCCGCTCTCTCCCCGCCTATGTGGGATGCTCGGATGGTTGGTCGACAGAGCCTGTCTTGTGTCTCGGCCCACGGAAGTCTAACTAGATTATGGGTGAACATTGAGTTACGGATGGTGTGTGTCATGACAACCAAACCAACATGACCTGCCTGTCCACTCCGAACAACAACGCTTTTGCCTGTCGGCCCTAGAACTCTATAGGCCACTTATATCATATGCTGTGTGTGTGTGTGTGTGTGTGTGTGTGTGTGTGTGTGTGTGTGTGTGTGTGTGTGTGTGTGTGTGTGTGTGTGTGTGTGTGTGTGTGTGTGTGTGTGTGTTTGTGTGTGCGCGCATGTGCATGTGTGTGTATTGTGTGTATATTGATCCATTACTGCCTTTTTTTTTTTTAAAGCGTCTGGTGCTAAAGGTTACAGTTCTATGATATGCTCTGTTTTTCCAGCAGATGTGTTATCCTTATTTCTCCTGTGAGCCAGAGATCCCCCCTTAATTTCCTACTCTGAAAGGCCATTTTCTTTCTTGTTTTTTTCCTGTGCCATTTTCTTCCCTCCATTTTCCTTAATGTGCTTCCATAAGCAGCGAGTAATGGCAGAGCGAGGATTGATTTTTCCATTACAGCCCCTCCGCATACGTTTATTTTGAGTGGGTTACACGGAGCATAATTGTACCCTTCCTTTAGAGCAGCAGAGGGAGAAGGAGAGAGAGTTTATACTGAGCTGAGGGGAAGCGGGAGGAATGAGAGGACGAAAGAGAGACTCACAGACACATTTTGAGAGAGATGGTGTGACGGAGACGGGGAGAATTGAAGGAAAGAAGAAATGAAAGAAAGAAAAAAAAAGAGAAAGAAAGACATAAATTGGCAAACATGACAAAGTTACCAGTTGTTCAGTAGCAGCCCAGACTGCAGCACATCTGGAATACATCAGCAAGTTGGAAAATCTTACAACCCAGAAAAAGGGAGGAAAGAGCACACAAAAAAAGAAAGAAATGGCAGATATAAATGGGGAGAGAAAGAGAGAGAGACAGAGAGGGAAAGGGGAGGGAGGTAGTGTACATGAGGCCCTGGTGACTCAGACCTCTGCTATTCTGCTCTATCACTGTGTGTAAGCTATGTGTCCTTCTGTGGCGTGGGCTCACACAGGGCTTCCCCGACCAAACGGAAAAAAACAAAAAACCCTCCCTCCCCCTCCCTCCATTTCATACCTCCTCTCCCTCCTTGAGTCCAAGCTGCCACTCCCCCTCTTTACGGTCTATTAGTACTCTTCAATGTAGTGTCTGGCCGCCTATAAGTGTGTTCATTGTACTCCCCTATACATCTATACACTCTCTAATCTAATTAACCTTGCCTTATAGTCATTTCTTTCATGTGTAGGATTTTCTCAACTTGTCCAACTCCTACCTCTCGAACCCGAAAACACCCCTCCTTCCCCTTCCTTCCCCCATCTCCCCCCCCACCCCCCGCCCTCCTCTCCCCTCCCTGTTCTTGACCCTTTCCTGGTTGATTTATAATGACTAATATAAACACAAGTACATTCTTTTTGTTTAGACTATTCGCACTGAGTAAACTGTGACAACCCCCCCCCCCCCACACACACACACACACACACACACGCACTTGTGGAGAGAACTGCCAAAACAGGGGAATAAGGTGTGGTGGGGAGGCTAGTTTTGATTTTTAATTCCCTGTTACTTCTTCCTCTATTCTCTCTTTTGTTTGGAAGAATTGAATGTGTTTTTTTATTATTTACATTTTTACAGAAACATTGCTAGTGAATGATAGGCCACGTGAGGCGGTCTGGTGATGACCACCTCACGTTGCCTTGATGACGTCTGACTTCAGGGTCGGCTAGGGGTTACCACACCACGCCTATCTAAAAGGGGATGTGTGTGTGGAAGAATGTGAGAGTGACACAATGTAATCTATAGGCCTGCCCCAGGAAAATTGAGTCATTTTTAAAAGGAACTTACTACTGCAACCCTAACCCTATTACATCTATATTCATTTCGTGCATTGCTTTTAAATGCGGAAATGCTTTTTTTAATGCAACATAAATTCAATTAACAAAATAAATAAAATACGTGTAGACAACAATGGTATCATTATGGGCTTCAGTCAGTGTAAAACATGACCATACGATGACCATACGAGACGAGTTATATGTCACTGCCCTCCTGTGGTAGCGTTTGGTAGTGTCTCAAAAATGCACATGACCAAATGACTAACACGGTCAAGAATTAAGGACATGGCCACTTTTTACTGACTCCATTTTCTCTTCACAGTTCTCCATATTTAGATGCACATGGTCATCCGTTAAAGAGGCTTCATCCAGAAGAGGACGTCCCAGACTACAACCGACCACACACTCCACACACACGCACAGTTCATCTAAACGTTCTCAGTCAGACTCAGTGTCTCCTCAACACACACACACACACACACGTGCACCATGCCTGTCGTGCTCCACTCCAGCCCTCTCCTGTGGACCAGGATCGCCGCCATGGTCTTCTCCTGTGTGGCCTTCTCGGTGGTCGTGCACAGCGGACAGCTGAGCCACGGCACGGCCGACTGGTGCATCTTCTGCTGGGCCTTCAGCTTCGCCGGCAGCCTCCTGGTGCTCCTGGTGGAGCTGTTCGGCTTGCAGACGCGCGCACCCATCTCCTGGAAGAACTTCCCCATCACCTTCGCCTGCTACGCCGCGCTCCTCTGCCTCTCCGCCTCCATCATCTTCCCGCTCTACTTCCTGAGGAGCAACTCTGGCTACAGCGAGACGCGCAACCTCCGCATCGTCTCCACCGTCTTCTCCTGCCTGGCCACCATCGCCTACGTGACGGAGGTGAGCATCAGCAAGGCGCGGCCGGGCGAGGTGGCGGGCTACATGGCCACCGCCCCGGGGCTGCTCAAGGTGTGCGAGACCTTCGTGGCGTGCATCATCTTCGTGTTCGTCAGTGACCCGGTGCTGTATGACCGCCACGATGCGCTCAAGTATTGCATGGCCGTCTACTGTATCTGCTTCATCTTGTCGGCCGCCATCATCGTGCTGTGCGTGGGCGAGTGCACGGGCTGCCTGCCCTTCCCCTTCGCCCGCTTCCTGTCGGCGTACGGGCTGCTGGCCGTGGTGCTCTACCTGTCCGCCACCATCATCTGGCCCATCTTCAACTTTGACCCCAAAAACGGCGGCACCAAGAAGCGGCCCTCCAACTGCGGCACCGTCAGGGATGGCCTGTGTGTCTGGGACAAGCTGATGGCTGTGGCTGTGCTCACCGGCGTCAACCTTGTCCTCTACCTGGCTGACCTGATATACTCGGCCCGCCTGGTGTTTGTCAGTGCCTGAGTGAAGGAAGGGGGTTGAGGGAAGAGAGGAAGGGTGTCATGGAGGAGTGTGGGAGAGAAGGTGAATACTGGGTGCGTGTAAACATAGCCAGGGATTAAGCAGGAGGGAAAAAAAGACGACAGCAAAAGGCGGCTTCATTCTGATGGTCATTGTTTGGGTTGTTGTTATCGTGGCAGTGAGTTACTGTATGTTGCTTTTCAGTTTCATTCCAGACAGAATGAGACTAACCAAGCTGTTACACTAATTTATGCCTAGGAAAGTGTCGGAAAGTATTAATCTATAGATGTATGAATACAAAATGTGTTACATATTACAGAATATAATAATAGTAACAAAATGTCACATTATATTGTTACAGACCAAAGCTTATGCAATGCAATTCAAGCGGAAAGTCCAAGGAATTTATTTTAGTTTTTTTTCATACATTCTTCTCAAAACTCAAGTAAACCTTTACACAAAATACATTTCCCTAATTAACGGACAATGTTTAATTTGACCAGTTCCATGTTTCTTGGATTACACTGTGCTCAGAATAATTTCAAATCATGTATTTCCTCAAGATCTGTAAACTCTGAACATGTTTTTGTTGAGGTTTTTTTAAACTTAGAAAAAAGGTTTACATGTTACAAGAAGATTAGCTTTTTTGCTGTTATTATACTGTATGCATATCTCTAGACTTTAATCAATGATAAGAATATATATATATATATATATATATATATATATATATATACAACATTGTGGATTTAACTACAAAACAGTTTTTGTTGAGCACTTAATATTCTTTGTGCATAGAATTTTACATGTGTGTATGGTATCTTTCATGAAAGCATAAAATGCTCAAGCATCAATCAGTATTTAACTCACTTTGACAAAACAAATACATTCTCAATTGGGCCAAATTGTTTTGTACCTGTTGTAAAAGAATTCTTTAAAAAAGAGCTTTAAAAAACATGCCTCTTTTTTTATACTCTATGTTTTATATTCCCTCATTTGTGCACGAGTGTTGCAGCAAAATGTAATCAGGTGTTTGAATAAAAACCACATGGTTATGAATGTTTTTGCGTGTTCCATTATCCATCTTTTATTGGTCTCAGATTATGTTGTGGAGTAGATTACTGTGAATAAACTGTTCAATGTGATGTCATTGAAAAAAACTCTAAGGGTCAGAATTGGTCTTTGGCTGACCCTGGCAAAACACAGCAACGCTAAATAATTAGTGCTGTCCTTTTTGTATGCAAAAGGTCTGAAAAAAACTGATAAAGCATGTATAGAGAATATCAAACATATATTTCTTCCACAGCTATCATGGTATACGGCTATATAGACATAGTCATACTTTGTCTAACATCAGAGATGTTCAGGATTCATTGTAATATTTTACTATTTTAATCTCATTCAAATACATCATGGGCCTGTTGCCTCATGCCTTTGCCAGATATTGAACTTGCGAGCATATGACACATTTCACCTATTTTATTCTTTAATCTATTTTTCGATCTTGTTTTTATATTATATCATATTATATCATTAAATTATCTATTATACCTCATTCCATTCTAATCTGATCAATGTATGGCTGTGAAAACAATTACTACTACAGCTGTTTTGTTTGGGTTGTGGTTTGGGATATGGGTCTAACCTAGATTGTCATATCTCTGCAAGTTACTCCTCAGATCAGACCAGACAGTTGGAAACGAGAAGAGGTGTGGTCGTTGTTCCTCTTTTTGACTCTTTTGGCAGATCCATTGAGGTTCATATCGAGTGCAAACCACTAGCCCCACCCTAACAATCAATTTGAGAAGAGCTCTAGCAACACATTCAGGAGAGCTGTTCTCTTCCTAATAGCCCCCTAAATCAAACACACACTTCATGCCAAACCATTTCTACAGTGTAAACCCATATTTTGCACATAAAATACCCCCACGCCACACAACCGTGAAGAAGGCATCCAACTATATCACCATCTGTTCTATGCAGTCTATTTATATACACTTGTTGACATTTTCTTTCACCGCATATGATAAGCTACATGTCTATATTTCTCTACCTGATTTTTTTTTGCAGATTCCAGCCTTCACTAACCCGAGACTACAAAACAGGCAGCATGTCTGTATGGATCCCAGGAGGACAGTAAAGAAAACAGGGGTGAGAGGCCATATTAGGGGCTATTTGTGAGGGCCTCTCTGGAGTATTTAGACTGTACTGGATGGCATCATGTGTCATCAAAGCCACGTCCAGTCAGTGGTCTTAACCATGCTGGACATAGCGGCAGGGGATCTTTGGGTCACAGCTGCATAGGAAACCCGGCCATGCATCAGAATCAGAGGGAATGTCACACACTATGTGGGCACACACAGATTCAGTTCAACATTACCAACCAATTGGACTATATGTTTATTGGTGAATATGATGTGGAAAAGGTAATGTATAGTGCCATTATATGAGGAATCAATTCCTTAATTAAATTCAATTTGAGAATGCATATAAATAGATAGATAATAGATAGTAAACTACAGCAGTTTTGCAAACAGTAATATGGGCTCCATGGTAGAGGACAGAACTGTGATGCCTCTAAGAGGCGGTTCCACAAAAAAAGACAAATGGGGCAACTGGAGGATCCAGATATCAGAACATGACCTGGATGGAAAGGGGGTCACAGAGACCATAATGGGCACCAGTGCCAGGACAGAGGGTCCTTATGAGAGGAGTCCCTTGTGCGACGCCCACTCCAGATGGTGTCTACGGACATTTTAAGTGTTCCTGTACTTTACAGAACTACTTTTTATGCTCTTCACAATCAAATGGCTTAGACAGTACCAGCTCAGTGCCTGTCTGAGGACAATCTATACTGCTGCAGAGCATCCCTCAATGCACAGGACCTCCAAAGCTGATCCAGGGTCTCCGCTGCTATTTGGGGAATGGGAAAAAGAACGCCGTCACAACCGGACTTTGAATCGCTGCCCAAATGCTGCTCTCTCATGGAGGAAAGTGGGACAGTTATTTAAGTTACCTCCAGAAAATATCAGCAAACAGATTTCGGCTTCCCATCTCATCCATGAGCTAGAAGAGATGCTGGTTCCAGCATCGTGCTGGGGCCCTACGGTGTCATGGATTCACACGGTTTGGTTGGATCTCTTGCAGAGTTTGTACTGACCCTGGTGGGGAGTCTGGAATGGCCCTGGTGGCCTGGCTCAACTCTGCGGAGGCTTATGAGAGAGACAGAACCCCTCCATTATGACAAGTTCATCATCGTCATCATGCATGGACCAGCCAGAATAAAGCATTATACCTTTCCATCCCCTCCACAGCCCATGTGCCAGATGCAACTCCCTCTTCTTGTCTCCACACTGATCCCCATTCTCCCCCCGTTTTGTCAGGATGTCGGCATCGCAGTCTCCTCAACAAGGGTTTGAGCGGGAGGAGTAGAGTGTCGCAGAGCCAGCCTTTCCATAAAGAAGGTCTGGGACGCAGCAGAGCCCGTCTACGGAGAGCCTGTCCACTCCCTTCCTAAGTCCCATTGACTGCAACAGTTCAGAACCCGGAAGTAAACCGAGAGTGGAACTTTCCTTATTAGACATTCTCTGGACACAGCGTTGACTAACTGTGTCAAGAACCACCTACTTTGTCAGGGAGAGGTCTTGATTGACATACAAGCACGACCAACCACAGACCGTACACCAAGAACAGTACTGCGCGTAAAAAAAACAACAACCTTGATTTAAAAAGCTTGCAATGTCTCCGCGGTCTACACAAAGAAAAGGGAAATATAACAATAAACCTGATTCTCCCATGTGCGTTGGAGCTATGTTTACATATCTTTTAGTGACAATGCCGACAGCTAATGAAAATTATTTATTCAGTTTTGTGAAGACGTTGCAACCTTAACTTGCTCTATGTATCAGATGTTCCGGACGAGTCATCTGGTGACGTAGTGGGAACAGAAGAGGCTGAGACTGAGCAGGGGTGGAGGTGGGGACGCTGGGCTTTGGTTTTGACCAGGACTGGGGTGGGGGTGGGGGGGGGTTAACCTCCTCCACGTCTCGAGGACGTTTTGTTGTATTGAATGTTGTGCCAGCCAGGTATTGGAGTTTTTTTTAATCTTGTTTCATGCAACACTGTTATATTGTCAGGGTGAAGTGAGGTTATCTTGTACTTATAACGGGTGTTTGACCTAGGGCAGATATATCAGATAGGGCAGGGGTATCTTATCTTCCTGGTTATGGGACATGGGATTATGGATTATTGTTGAGTCTGAATAAAGCCATGGTGGATATGGGACTTCACTTTTACAGAGTAATTTTAAGTCTTAAAATGGAAAAATTGAAAATATATATTATATCAGTAGTGAGTAAAGTGCAAGTTAGTAGTGATTTCAGTCCTCCTCCTCCAGAAAATAATATAACAATCAACCCAGTATCAAATCTTTACAAAGAAAGTTGGCATTAGTTGGCATTTCATGCCTGTCTGCTCCTGAGCCTTTCTTTCATACAGTGGAAGAGGCTGGGCGTGCTGTTCTCTCTAAGTGAGTGAAAGATAAAGACTGAGCAAGGGAGAGCAAGATAGGATCAGTGAGGGAAAATGTATTCCTGGACTTCCCACTCTAACCCATAAAAGAACAATGACTATCCTGTTAGTGATCAGTCGTACAAAGGCTTGATGTAATCACAAGTGAAACAAGCAATAGAACTAACCCAAACAAGGCGCTTAAAGGGGGAAAGTGTCCTTTACTGCACGTCTGAGATCACTTCATCTTTTAAAGCAACATATCACATACAAGTTGCCTTTCAATATTTTAATGTTGTATATATAACAGCAGATTAAATAAGATGAAAAATGAAATGAGGTAGATCTGTGGTATAATCTAAACACTAACATTTTGTGTCTCACACACACAAACACATGGCTTGAAAAGCAATGTTAAGAAACAAGGTGGTCAAAATTCAACCTCTGCATGCCACAGCTAACCCTTCTATAGATAGGAGGGGAGGGTCCTGGTGGGCATATAGTTTTCCAGTAACCATGGCCAGGTTTGGTGTAATGGCCACTCTGTTGTAACTGACTCTCTTGATGGTCCAGTGGAGGGTATTAGCGTAAACGCTTCAGCTGGTGCTGGCAGTGGCCTGCTGGGACCATGATCCCACCCACAACCAAGCTGCACTTGTCAGTCAAATCCTCTGCAAGTTCTCCAATGCACTGCTGTAGGTGACACTGCCCTCTGGTGGTGGAACTAAGTTACTGTGAAAAAGTGTTTTCAAATGACAAACTGCTTGCTGCTTTTGCATTATTTAGATTTGTATTCATTGAAATTCAGTGGACTTCCGAGAAGGGGTGTAAAATTGCTCATATCAATCCTGTACAAATGGATTGTAACATCGCAAATCACAATCAGTGTTAAATTGTCCCCTTCAAAATGTGTTGCAATTCAATTAATTATTTGTTGACATACACAGGCGTTATTAATCAACATAAACAGAGACTGACATGCTACATTGAAATGCCCAAATAAATCTGTCTTTTAGGCTGGCTTTGACTGTGAAACTTTCAGAGGAAGAAGCAGCTTGAAACTAAGTTGCTCTTGGTTTGCATCATGTAGCCTCCACAGAGGCACACAAAACTATCTTGAGTCTCAAATATCTCAACCTTATGTTTCCTGCAACAGCCAATCAAAAATACAATATACAAAGTAAATATATGTATAATAATAAATACAGGCAACTATAGCTACTGTCCCTGATGACACTGCTTAGAAGTTATCAACTAATTAATCTTCCTTTATGGTTAGTAGAATTGTTTTGTAAATTAACTAAAATTGACAAAAATCTACAGTTTTAGTCCGTAGAATTTAATTCTTGTTTTTAATAAAAGTATAATTGTACACAACCGATCACTAAAGGTTCTTTGAGACATACTGAGATGGACTGTGTAAGTAATTTTTACTAACACAATTTTCGAGCATGCTTGCATGTGGGTGTGTGTGTGTGTGTGTGCATGCGTGCACATGTAGAGATGGAAAATCAGACCCCACCCCACCTGATGCAGCCGTTTCTGTTCCTTAAAGTAGCAGCGGCTGAGTGAAACGGTTGGTTCCATGAACGGTAGTTACTGTGAAATAGCAAGCGCTTCTGCTCTCCCTCCCTTGTTGCACAAGGCTAAGCCAAGTGTGTTCTGAAATGAGTAGAGCTGGAGAAGGTTAGGGTTGATAGGTAGACGAAAACTTTCAAACCACACACTTTAGAGGAAGTGTGTCACACTCACTTCCACTTGCAGTTCTGTGGCTTCCATGGGTCATATTGTTATCATGAGACAACAGCATGATCAGGATTTCTGTCAAAGTCGGCAGCAAAAACAAAAAAATCGAGTAGCATGTGCAAACCTCTACACTTCTTTCTGCAGCAGCATCATACACATTTACTCTCAAGTGATTTTATTTTTACAATTAAAACAATTGAAAAGATGTGGTCCTTCGCTGGCTGCTTTGCAGTTTGCCAAACATCTCAGTTACACTCAATCAACAGATGTAACAAAAAATAAATACATGCTTTGTTTGCTTCTTTCAACAACACTCACTCACTGCCATCCTTTTACCTCTCCAGAACTTTCCATTTGTATGGATACCTTTCCTGAAAACAAACTGAACACAAAGCTCACACAGTGAGCATGCCAAAGGGAAGGGGGGGGCGGTGGAATAGTTGATGTCATCAGGAATTACAGCTTTGTAATTACGGCTTTGGTATTCCCAATGCTAAACTCTTATGAAAACCAAATCTGAACTCTGTCTTTTACTAGCATTCATTCTCACCTGTTCCATACGTTGGATACAAAGTCCTTCCCCACATACCCATGTATGGCCATGCCTAACCATATAGGCCCATAAAACGGTCAAGAAAACATACGGTGGTGCTGTTCTAGGGACATCTCCGTTACATCTGTGATTTCGTTATTGGCTTTTTGTCATCTCTGTTGAATTGCTGTTGAAGACTTTTTGTCTATATATTTCATGCTTGCAGCCTTTGAAATGCAGTGAATTAAGTGTTTTTAATTTACGAAATAACCAAGTCACTCCAAAATAAGAGTGATTTCCATGTCCATTCTACACTGACAAAGCAAACAGAAATGAAAATATGTCATACTGTACTTATAATACTTTGGATCTTCTGTTCTTTCTCAGCAAAGTTTAATTTCTAACTTTCTAACAAAATGAAAAGGCTCACCACAGAAACAAAAGTTTAATTTCAATCTTAACAAAGTATAACAACGTGTCCAAGATCAAACTAAATGGCGATGATTTGGACATAATACAACATTCTTATAAAACATATCATTGAGTACAAATTTGGACAATGCCACTTCTCTAGCTACAAAACATTCCCCTGGATTGCCCTCAGTTTCACTGTTGGCTTAGTGACTGTGCGTAGTCTTTGTTGGATCTGCTGTTGACTGAACCTTACTCATATAAGCACTGTAAATCCTACTCAAATGGGAAAGTTAAGGTGTTCCAAAAATTCTGCATGGGGGTCAACTCATTACAATCCCAACCCTTTTATGACCTTTTTTTATTGGTGTTTTGTGGTTGTGGGCCCGTTGAGGAGTTTCCAAGCGGAGGTAGGTTTAGAACAAAACAAAACGAAGGAACGATGAATAGGACATACAAATACAAATGTCTTATGGTGAACAAAATACCTTATTATCCCTTTGTGGAGTGTGTGGTTGATAGCTGGTCTACAGCCTCACCTGGCCTGAGTCAGACTGAGTAGACTCTGGGCTGGGTGGGGCTGCACACCTGTGGTGCAGAGCAATCATGGCACCCAGGATAAACCAGCTATCACCACACACACTCAGGAGAGAGACAACTGTCATGGCAGCATGTTACATCTGCTCGGCGAATACCATCTTGCTGTCTCCAATAAACGCATACTACAATCAACATCGACCCATGTCCTGTCTTGGAGGGCCCCAGCAAAAGCGACTGATGTGGCGTGTGGTTAGAGTCCACTGCCACACTGTGGCATGTGGTTAGAGTCCACTGCCACACTGTGGCGTTTGGTTAGAGTCCACTGCTACACCCTTATAATAACCCTGTCATGTCTGCCCATTTGGAACCGTTTGCACTTCTGGCCGTCCCCTGGAAGGAGGGATCCCTCTTTTGGCTTCCTTCTCAAGGTTCCTTCTCACCTTCCCTTTCTGATTGGGTTTCAGGTGTTTTTCCTTGCCCTTCTCAGGGCGTAGGGTTAGTAAGGGATTAGTAGTAGTTTAGTAGTAGTAGTTTACCATTTTTTTCAAATCACTGTGACCCGGAAAAGAAAGAATCAAAGACACACTCTCACACACTCACTTCCAAAAGGTTTGTTTTCTTTTGTATAATTTATATTTTTAAAAACATTGCTTGCCCTTTATAAAACCATAACTGTTCACTGTGGTTCTTAAATCACGCACAATTTGCAAATAATTGTCCCCTTTCCATGTTACCTTTAACTGGATCAAAGCATCTTAATATGGCGTGCAGAGGGAGTGTGGCGCCGTACAGTGAGGACAGAGCTCTGGACTCAGTTGGGCTGGTTGTCCATCTGACACTCTGTCTGGAATGACCGGATGTCTTCACCGATAAACTCATTCACTGCAGAAGGAAAGGAAAAAGGGGAAATGGTGAAATGGAATTTTACCTTTTACCTACTCTCACCACTTATTCATCATCCTTGTTGATCATTGTTCATCCTTCCAGCCTGCATTTATTGGTATTCACCATCCATCCATCCACACATACATCCATCCACCAATCCATCCATCCATACGCCATCCATTCAAACATCTTCACCATCCATCCCTCCATCCATCCATCCATACTTCATCCATTTATACATTTTCACCATCCATCCATCCATCCATCCCTCCATCCATCCATCCATAGGTCATCCATTTATACATTTTCACCATCCATCCATCCATCCATGATTTACTTTTTCCTCCCCTAATGCAACGCACAGCTCCATCCATCCGTCATCCATCCATTAATCCATACGTCATCCATCCATCCATCCATCATCCATTCATACATCTTCACCATCCATTCATCCATCCATCTCTCCATCCATCCATCCATCCATCCATATGTCATCCATTTATACATTTTCACCATCCATTCATCCATCCATCCCTCCATCCATCCATCCATCCATACGCCATCCATTCAAACATCTTCACCATCCATCCATCCATCCATCCCTCCATCCATCCATCCATACTTCATCCATTTATACATTTTCACCATCCATCCATCCATCCATCCCTCCATCCATCCATCCATCCATAGGTCATCCATTTATACATTTTCACCATCCATCCATCCATCCATGATTTACTTTTTCCTCCCCTAATGCAACGCACAGCTCCATCCATCCGTCATCCATCCATTAATCCATACGTCATCCATCCATTAATCCATACGTCATCCATTCATACATCTTCACCATCCATCCATCCATCCATCATCCATTCATACATCTTCACCATCCATCCATCCATCCATCATCCATTCATACATCTTCACCATCCATTCATCCATCCCTCCATCCATCCATCCATCCATACGTCATCCATTTATACATTTTCACCATCCATCCATCCATCCATGATTTACTTTTTCCTCCCCTAATGCAATGCACAGCTCCAGCTAATCCTCTCTCACTTTAGCCATCACTCATGTATCTATTCATTTATTTACTCCTTCCCTCCCATCCATCCATCCTACGTATCTAAGGCCATGTCCCTACACAGAGAGAGTGGGTCTCACCTTCCTCCAGGGTGATGTGGTGCATGGAGGAGGAGGGGGAGCTGGAGAACTGCGCCTGCTCGCTGTCTGCCCAGCGCTCGCCCACCAGCGCAACCCCCCTGCCCTGGGGGGGGTCCCAGCCCCCATCGTAGTGGGAGTATGGAGGCGGGTAGTAGAAGTCCTGCATGTGAGAGCTGGCGGGGGGGGCGTGGAGGGGTGGGGGCGAGGGGCACATCTCCTGCTGCCCGTAGGTGGGGAAGTGGGGGCCAGGGGGCAGCGGGGAGCCGGAGATGGGGCTGCCGGCGGGGAAGGGGCTGAGGGAGGAGGAGTGGGAGGGTGAGGGCGAGGACGAGAGGTATGGGGAGTCCAGCCACGGCGACGGGGAGGGGGACGGCGGCCGCCCCACCCGGCCGTGAGGGTACAGGGGCGGCAGCAGCTCGGTGAAGCCCAGCTCCAGGTTCTCAAAGCTGGGGTGACGCTCGGACAGGGCGCCACCCCTGAGTGCTCTGCCGTCGCCCCCACTGCCCCCACTGCCCCCGGGGTCGTCCAACCGGCCATCGGCTTTGGGGAAGTACTCGTCCTGCATGCCCATGGCTACTGGGTAGGGAGGGGAGGAGTAGGCAGAGGGATAAGGCGGCAGGTGGAAGCCCAGGGACGCCTCCTCCGACGCGGGGTCACCTTGCGGGGGGTGGACGGTCCTGTCCACCTTCCCCATGGACCCCTCCATGGGGCGCGGCCCGTCCAGGGGCGGGACAGAGGGACGTGAGAGCAGGGGGTCCTCCTCTTTAAACATGACTGCATCAAAATATCATATCAAATATTATATTTAACCAGCATACAACATAAAACATTTTTTGATTTGGATATTAGATTAATGAATCAACATTAATAATACATTAAAATATAAGAATAATTAAAAATGTATTTATATGTATACTTGATACAGAGAGCTCTATTATTATTAGAGTATTATTAGAGAATAAAACTATGAAATTAGTTTTATTCTCGTGTTTCGTCACATCCCATGTATGTTTTCTGTAGTCTGTTAGCATAGCACCTAATAGGAACCCAAGTGCCGTGACTTTACTAGCAATAGAAAATACAACATTTAAAAAGGACACACGAGTTCGACACTTACTGGGAATGTACTTGAAACAGTGTGTGCTGCTCCGTTTCCGCTTGCCGTTAGACACGTACAGACAGACGGACACGGGCCGACTCACAGACAGGTGGCTGTAGGCGGGGACTATCACACACAACACACCCTGCAGAGGAAAACAACCGGGATACCTGATCAAACAGGGATTTACTTTTGCAAAGTGTATGTACTGAGCCATCTGCTTTGTCATTGGTTGTACGGCCGGTGGCAGTATATTTGGGGGGGGGTGCCTCATCTCACAAACACACACACACACACACACACACACATACAGAATTACCTCATTGCTATTTTCGCGGTCAACACGGGCCTCCTCTTCCCATTGTAACTTGCCATCTGATAGGGAGGGAGAACAGTAGTAAGTGCTGCTGACTGTTATGACCACTATTATAGGACCTCCATGAAGACAAGAGCAATAGACCTTTTTCATCTGGCGGCCATATTGGTTACAAGGGTGAGTAGACATTCTAGAGTCTTTGGGGAAACCATGACAACTCAATCCAAATGGACTCTAAATGTGACCTGGGAGGGGAAACTAAAACTAACGCATAAGCTGTGTCCCGAAGTCTGGGCTGCAGCCGTCCTGCTGCAGCAACACTGACCTACGAAGGAGCCTACAGTCTACCAAGGCTGTAGCCTACTGTACAACAGTAAAGGTTCCCAATCTGTTGTTTA
>JAOPHQ010001725.1:192500-264623 GCA_030340625.1 Merluccius polli | reverse complement strand
CTTGTCAGAATTTAAAGAAATACTGTTTTGTTCTTCATATCAAGAACAAGTGTTTGTTTTGATTGGCTCGGTGATCTCATCTGTAAATGTAATATTCGTTTTTTTACTCTTTCAAACAATGCAAATGGAGGTGATAAGTGGGGAGTCCAACTGATCTAAAACCAGAAACCAAATACAGCATTCTGATTAGGATATGACCGCCCCAGAACCTCAGAATATATTGTCTCTGGGATGTACTGCGTCAATTCCAAAAGCATAACCACACACACACACACACACACACACACACACACTCATAATACCCACACATAAATGCACCATGCACACACTAATACACACACACTCACACACACACACACACACACACACACAAAACACACACATACAAAATACACACACTTCAACCATTACGTCTCTTTGAAAAATCGTGTTGATAGGACAATGAGGCAGAGCCTGGGGTGCTTGTAATAATACCTGCATGCATAACACCTTTCCGTCTCAGAGATGGAGTGCGAAGCCTCCCTGCAGTGTGAAATCATAATGATAATAATGAGCGTTGTTTGCTACCATTTACAATAAAGCTTTGGCACACAAAATCAATACCCTGTATCAATGTAGCTTTTTTTTAAATCTCAATGATGCACAATTGGCCTTCAAACACATGATGTCATGATTTTGATTGCAATGTGGCTCAATGCTATTGAAGGTCAACGTTCTTGGCTGTCTTTTTTCTTCTTCCTTTTTTTGGTTTAAAGTAGCTCTTAGATGTAAGTCTCTCACTGCAGATATTAAATCCTGCTTTTTGGCAGCCTTACAAAATTGCAAAGTCACAAAATTGCACGCAAGGTAGAATCACTTATTTCACAGATCACACAGAATTAGGCAGGGAAAAGATTTTCCATCGCACAGTCCTAACATCATGTCAAGTCATGGTAGTCTTAAGTCGTAATTGTATATGTCATCTTTGGTAATTTTTCATCTATTTAATTTATCATTTAGGAAATGCTTTACCAAAAGCAACGTGCAGTGAATTCAGAAACATGTTTTGTGATCATGTTCTTTTTGTGGAAGAATTTGTGTGCTTTTGTAACTGTATATTTAGAACCCAAAAATGTTGCTGTCAAAAATTGATTTTCTGCACAAAACAAACTTGCTGTAGGACAAGGATAGTCCCCTTTGACCTTTAACCCTTGAACCCCCCCACCCCCCCTCCAGCCCCTGAAATGCACTGCAGCAGCTGCTCGCTGGTCATCAGCTCGCCGGCTGATGAGCGCAAGCGGAGGAGATCGACCAATCCACGTGCGTCATCCGCATGAACGACGCCCCCAGCGCCGCTTCCAGCGGGACGTGGCAGGCGCACCACCCTGCGAGTGGTGGCGCACTCCAGCCTGAAGAAGTTGCTGCGAGCCGCAGGAGCTGCTCAACGTTGGCCAGGACACGGTGTTCGTCTCTGGGGCCGAGCAGCAGCATGCGGAGGGACGGGAAGGGCCCCGTGTTCAACAGCCTGAGGAGGAGAACCGCTGCTGCCCGCCTTAAGATGTACGTGGTGTCCCGGGCAAGATGCTGAGCTTTGACGAGCTCTTCAAGAATGAACCGGCATGGACAGGTAGGCCCAGGATCTGAATGTTGAATTATAATGTGTTTTTGGTGTGGGGGAAGCTTGAATAGGACACAGTTTTAAAGAAACCTCCATGGCTAATAGCCAATAGAGTCTAGACTATGAACACATTATTAAACATATATAAACTGATAAGCCTTGTAGAAGGACGGGAAGTGAGGGTTGTGCATGTTATTGCTGTACAGCTTGCATATTAATTGTGACTTTTGAAAAATGTGCATTAGTCCCATTAAACCACTCTCGTCAGTAATGGAATTTGAAGCTGGTTATATGTTGAATTGTAAATCTTGATGAAGTGTAATGCTGGTGAAATGATGTTGTAGGAATCCAGGAGTCATAAGCATCCGTAAAGGATATTGAGGATTTAGAAAGTAAGAAATGAAAAGATGAGCTATTTTGATGCTATTTCGGATAAGGACTGGTACAGACTTGCAAAAACCAGCAGATATAGGATCATTGCGAATGGTTATTCATATCTCCGTCGGACATTCTTACACATCATTAACCTAAAATGATGGAAAAAAATTACATTCTGTGTAAAAGTACACAAAACAAGATGCGTAATGATTACAGGATGTTGACAGATGTTGCACTTTAATTAGGCTTACTTCATTACCACTAATGTATGACAAGGGGCTCAGTGGATTGGATAGCAGACAGGGTAAGTCCAGTGCACGTGGCCGTTTCTGCTCTCACGGTCTGGTTGAAAACCTGCACGCCCCCCCGCACCCCCTCTGCAGACCAGGAACCAGCTAACAGATCATCAAGAGACAGGAGGTGGCACAGCTGGCAGCAACCTTATCTCTCGTGAGCTGACCTGACCACTTCTGAGTTTACATTGCCGGCTTATTATTGCCAGACACACGCGCATTCCACACACATGTCACGCCACGCACGACACACACACACACACACACACACAGCACACACACACACGCACACTCACCACGCTCACACACACACACACACACACACACACACGCACCCACACACACACACACACACGCTTACACACAACCTCTTACAAATTACATTATGGAAACTTGTAGCATTGCCAAAGGCAGTTGGTCTGTCCGTTGAGAAGCAAGAGGGCTGCAGCGAACCACATCAGCCATCATTTCTGTAGCCTGCCATCTAGTCTGGCCAGTGTGTTCCTTAAACCTAGTTTTATAGTCGGCGTGCGTGAACTACGCAGGGCGGTGTGAACCAAAAATGACGTTAATCACGGCCCTCGCGCAAGGGTTTTATAGCTGATTTGTGGGTGAGCGCGCACCTCTGAAATGTTGAATGCTCTGCAAGCACAGTGGTGCGAACTGCGAACTGCGGGTCCACACCAATGCGTGCGGCGAAACGGCAACTATAAATAACCATTGGCCTGCACGGACTGCCCGCGCATCACAGCGACTATAAATTCTGCTTAATGTTGGAGCGGCCTGCTCGGAGACAAACCTTTTTGAGTGAAACTTTCATGTTTTATTGTCAGAAAACTGTGCAACTAACCAAAGGAAATGGCAATCCAGGATGTATGACATTTCCATGGAAATAAATAGCGTTTACAATAAATGGTTGTTCTTTTCTCCTCCAGGAAGGAGGTTCCAACTCGTGGTTGAGTACTGGCTGGTTCACCATGGGCCTAGCCACAGAGTTGTGTGGGCAACATCAATGTGGTTTGGCATGGTCCCTCCTGATTTCTGCAGTAGATGATATGTATCTTTAAAACAGATAAGCCTGCATCTTTATATAACATTATATGAGTCAGAAGACATCTCCCTTAACAAAAAGTACAGCGATGAAGCAATAATTCAGGCCTATAGTCTGTCAACGTCAATCCTACGACGAGTAGTAAGCACAACAGATAGATAGATAGACAGAAAGAATAGATAGATAGATAGATAGATAGAATAGATAGATAGATAGATAGACAGAAAGATAGATAGATAGATAGATAGAGTGATAGATAGATAGATAGATAGACAACAGACAGACAGACAGACAGACGGACAGGACAGACAGACAGACAGGACAGCAATAGATAGATAGATAGAGAAGATAGATAGATAATAGATAGACAGATAGAACAGACAGACAGACAGACAGACAGACTGAGATAGATTATCGATAATAGATAGATAGATAGATAGATAGGTGGGATGGATGGATGGATGGATTGATGGATGGATGGATGATAGGATGGATAGATAGATAGATAGATCAGTATGATCCCGTCTGTAGTCTGGGCCATATATCAGACTCATTGGGGAAAAAAGTTCTGAGCATGTCTTTCTTTCTGGCTATGCTTAACGCCACCGTTTTGATCTTTCCCTAGTACGTCTTCTTCCCTTTCCTCTCCTCATCATTAACAACTTTTTTGTTCTCTCTCTCTCTCTTCTTGCTTCTCTTCTCTCCCTCTCTCTCCCCTTTTGATGCACAACCCACCTTCTCCCTGTGCCGCTTTTCATCTTCTCCTGTTAGCCGCTCGCCCGCCCCCAAGCCCCGTACCGTGCCGTACCCACTACTACGAGCCGCGGGGGGGCAAGGGCGAGTGCTCTATGTACCTCTCCCATGAGCGCAAGCCAGCAGGGCGGCCACCACCGCTTCATCACGGAGAAGGCTGTGTTCGCCAACTGGGCTCGGGACCCACGACATCCGCTTCCACCAGCCGGACTGGACCCCGCCCCCCGACCCGCCCTGATGTCATGACAACCAACGCCTCCCACGCGACAGATTCAGCCTGGGCCTGAGACTCGAGACCAGACAGACGAAGAGTCAAGGAATCAATACTTTATTACTACAACAACTTAATTGTTAGGAAGAGCAAACAATCACAAGCATAACATTCAGGACACATAATAAGATTAAAAACATAACCCCCGCTCATAGAGCATTTCATACGTTCATGGATGGACAATATTGACAGTCCAAGGAGGAAAGTCTATAGTGCAAGCTTGCCCACCCCTCAGATAGACATATAGATCGATCGACAGGCAAGCTGACAGACAGACAGACAGACAGATCGATAGACAGGTAAGCTGGGCAGACAGGCAGGCAAGCTGTTAGATAGAAACAAAGATGGACAGACATGCCTAGACTTGGAAAAATACAGGGGGGTAGACAGACATTTCTAGTGTGTTTGGTGTGTGGTGGGTGTGTGTGTGGTAGGCATGTGTGTGTGTGCAAGAGATGGAAATTAACTTGCCCACCAGCCACTGTGGCGGTAGATTTAAAAATCTACCCGCTACTCATCTTTTTTACCAGCCACTTTTTATACGCTATATTTTTTTTGATATATGCATACATTTTAAACAATATAATAGTAACAATAGATAAGAAGTGTTTTTCATACACATCATTTTTTCCATCAGAAGTGATTTTTACTGTAAGTAGGTGCATACCAAGGAAGGATGTTGTGAAGGATGTTGCGCGATTGTTGACGGGGGGTCGTAGCGCACCTCCGACCTACGACCGCCGGCCGGCCGAAAAAATGACGGCCGGCCGGCTCGGCCTGAAATCTCCCGAACCTCCCTATGGCCAGCCCGTCCCTGATCTCTATGGTTACCGGTATATTATCCCGGATGTTGACAGTCGCAGTTCAGCAAAAGAGGCGTAGAAGAAGAAGGGGGCCGTATGACGAATGTATTAAATATGCAAATTTGATCGGACCTGACTGGAAAGTAGTACCCGACACAGTGGGTAGCCTAGTCCTAACTAGACCTTCGTACTCATTTCATTCATACTCAAGGTCTATAACTGCTATAGAGACAAACGATTTCTCACGTGAAAGGCGGGTGCTGTTTGAAGTTTAAAACCGATTGGCTCTGCCCATGCCACTCTGGATCTGCCTTAACCAATCGCTAACGTTGGTCGTGACGTATTTCATGCCCAGAAACCACGTTGCGCGCAGTATACAAACGGCAGATGCAGTGAGCATTAGCATTAGCCTGGTTCCGCCCGCCTCCCGTACTTCCGCTCAATACTGAAATCGCGCACGACCTCTACGTCACTGTTCTCAGCCGCGCCTCCTGTTCGCTGATTGGAAGGCACATTTGAGGAAAAGAAATCGTTCTGCTATACAGCACTCCCAGACCTAGTACCTACTGAAGTGAAATGAAAATTGAGCGGAAGTACGGAGGCGGGCGGAACCAGCTAACACAGTGGCGGGTGAAGTGACACAATTCACCCGCCACCATACAAATCCACCCGCAAATGGTGTGTGGCGGGTGTTTAATTTCCATCCCTGGTGTGTGCACATTGGCATTCCTGCTAAGATGGAGGCATGGGTTATAATGAGACAAACTTCCAGTGCCTCTGATTTAAGGGTATGACACACACACAGATTGGTAATTTATTACTGCTGCGTTTATTTGAAATTATGCAACAACAGCAAGATCATCACAGAGATATACCCAGAACGCACTACTGGAGACTGTGTTGTGTGTGTTTTTCTTTTACTTCTATGAATACATTTTCGTGTATAACATCTGCCTCGATTTTTAGAACAGATGGCGGAGCACTGTGGGACCCATGTGATGTGCTACTGTGGGCTGTGGTTTGCTGTTGTGATCAGGCCAAATGTCAGATCCATTCCCTCAAGGTATCATTGCAGCAGAGCAACACGGCTATTAACAAAAGTACAAAATGATCAGTGCAAAGGCCGCTGACTCAAACCTCACCACGGCACACTTTTTATTGTACACCGGAATATGTGACAAATTGGCAATAACGCTGTATGTTAAGTCTTTTAGGTCTCTCGGTGACAATGTTCATCGCTTTAAGTGGAATAATGTAGTAGGGGCAGGGAGAGTATAGGGTGGGACTAGTAGCTGGTTCAATCCCCAGCATTGTTCCGCAGCCTAACCTGTAGGTCATTGTTGGAGCAAGATGCCTCACCCCCTACCTGCTCCTTAATGATGCTGGATCTGAATTCACTGTAAGTCACATTGGATTAAAAGCGCCTGCTAAATATCTAGTCAACAGTGAATATAGGGATCCAGAAGTGGGGAGTCGTTCACCTATCATTGCCCCTTTTCCTTCGTCACCACCATCATGAGAGCCGCGTGGAATGTTAATGATCTTGAACCTTTTAGATTGACTGGGGCACGGTGGGGCCGCATCCTGTGAAATGCTGGAGTGCGCCCCCGCTAAGGTGCTCCTCAGATGTGGACCTGTGTTGTGCGTCTCGCACACCAATGTAGGCTACTGTCTCTCAGGAGTTGTCAGTTGTTGGATCAGGCCCTATCCAACTGACAAGGAGGACAAGCTGGCTGCAAATGAGCCTGAGCTTTGAATATCTTAAGTAGTACACAGCGAGCATCATGAGAAGGGGGTCTGGTGCATAAAACACACAAGCCTTCTACAGAAGGAATATGGAGATGTGATGAACCCTGTGTGTATATGTAGGCCTAATGTCCATATATGAAGTACTGCAATTAACTTATTCATTTATTTATTTATGTGTGGTGCGTGCATGCGTGCGTGTGTGTGTGGTGGTCCGCTGTCAGTGTGTATTTACTGATTCATACTCAGTGATTAAGAGATTATTTATATCCAGATATTCTTATTCTGTATGAGGTTTGGATGTTGTTGTTTTTAATTAAAATAAAAAAAGGATTTACATTTTAATTTGTCTTAGTTTCTACTCTTTATACGAGGGTTGTACAGTGGGAACCTGTAGGTCATGACATGGTTTTCTGTCATGTCAATGTGACGTGAGGGGGATAGAGGATACGCTTCTTATCTTCATCTTGTACATGTCAACAAGATGCTATCACATCATATAAGGGCAATCATTTAAATTAAAAAAAGTTTTCAAAGGACTGGCCAAATGTTGCCAGACCGAGGACTGATTGGTATGATATCCGCTGTCTTTTCCATTTTAAACGGTATTCACCGTTAGTTGGATATTAGGCTTTAGACTGCAATCACTTTGCTGTAGTCTGTGATGACACCTACTGGTCGTATCTGACTTTGCAGCCCAAAACAAAAGGTAAGTATGTATTCTGCATCTGCATGACAGCTGTTCTGAATACCTTCTGTTGGTACTACAATCATCAATTGGCCTGTCAACCACATCTAAGGGCATGTTGGAGTTTGGAAAAAATGAAGAATTGTACTCAATGTGTTAAAAACAATTCTTCATCAAACGATCAACCCGTTTCCATGCCCATTGCTATAACCATAAATGGCCTTGATACAACCGATGTTACTTCTTGAATGCAGTGCAATGTTCCTAATACTCATCTTCTTCCCTCATCACACCTGTCCTGTGTCTGGCATGTCTGCTCTCCTCTGAGGATCACTCTGTTCCCGGTGAAAGCATCATAAACACCAGACTCTCTGCAGACTCTTTGGTAGAATAAGGAGTAGTGTTAAAGTAATCGGAGGGTTGCTAGTTCGATTCCCGGCTACTCCTATCTAAGTGCTGAGGTGTCCCTGAGCAAGACACCTAACCCTAACTGCTCCCGGCGAGCTGGCTGTCACCTTGCATGGCTGACCTGCCGTCGGAGTATGAATGTGTGTATGAATGGGTGAATGTGAGGCAATAATTGTAAAGCGCTTTGAGTGGTCATACCTCTGAGAAAGCGCTATATAAATGCAGTCCCTTTACCATTTAAATCCCCTTTTCACTTTTTGACTTTTTTATTGGCAAGGGATAAATACACTTTTGACCTTAGGTCTTGAGGATACATGAGGACGTAAGACCTCCTTATATATTAAAAAAAAAAAAAAAAACTATCATTGTCAAAACTCAATGTCAGTCAATATATATATGTTACATTCACAATGTTATATTCACAATGGCAAGCTCATTCAATTTCACACGAGACATTACCCTCCTTACATATAAGCAGTGTGGTGTGTGGTTCAAGAGCCACCCTATGAGGGCAGATGCAGTCTAAACAGTTGCATCATGTCTGTATGTAGTTCACATAGGCCTACATACACTCTGCACTGTCAGCATGTATTCTATACAAATACATGTCACATTTGGTAGGCCTATATCATATCATGATGGACTATAACCTCAGACCAACCATCTTCAAGAACCTCAGATACCAGATTGGTGCCAATCACTAGTCTTAGCCTTGATGTCCAGCAGCAGTGTTGGACAGTTCTGCTTTGATTTGGCTCCGATCCATCATGCCGGTGCATTTCCATTACACAGAACTTAAAAGAAGTGATACAAAGAGCTGAATTTAAAACACAACAGCAAAGTCAGACCTTACTGCCTGACAGTGCAGTGTTTTTAGTTGAGTTTTTATCTAAATATATTAGCGGTAATACTAGGACATAGCTGCACAGGGCGCACTCTTGGTCTAAATGAGATGTTTTCTTCAGAAAACAGCACACAAAATGAATAGGGCAGTGAATAGGTTGTTCATCGAGTAGAATGCAGTATGGCTAGTGAAGCATTAACCTTAAAGATAGGCGATTCAGCTCCTAGGAGGTAGATCGGCATGAAAGTAAAAGTGAAAGTTTAGGATGTATAACTGAGCTGAGGCCTATAAGAGGTTATTCGTCCTAAGACTTCTTCAAGGCCATCTCTCTACTTCACAGTCTAGATTCTGGATGAATACGTAGCTTTGACATATTGGGCCACTGCCTCCCATTAACGCATCTTAAATGACGACCAATTTCCAGACTGGCAGAAGAATTCGGGTCACGGTGGCTGGGAACTATTCAGAGCCGCATAACAAGAGACAGTGGGAGAGCAGAGGAAGGGGGTGTAAGAGAGAGAGAGAGAGAGAGAGAGAGAGAGAGAGAGAGAGAGAGAGAGAGAGAGAGAGAGAGAGAGAGAAGGTACGACGACGAGGACGTTTGTGGCCTGCTCATCTGAAGACTGGAGTGCTTTTTGATGATTAACACCGAAGGAAGAGACTAGAGACTACTTCACTGGTCTTGGGGGAGGGGGGGGGGGGAGTGCCGAAGAGCATTGCATTATAGGCTATTTTCCCATCGACTTCATTCTACTTCAAATTTTCTCCACACCCTGCTGAGGAAGATGCCAGATTGCACCTCGAACATTCAGGACACTACGAGGGAATTAATGGTGTGATCTCACCATAGTGTAGATAGTGCAGATGGTTTTCCCAGACAAGACATTTGCAGATAACTACTCTTTGCACCAGATACCCCTGCCATTCCTGTTTTTGCAGGTGCAATGTCACCACGTTTTGTCATGGATACTTCTTGGACAGCATCTGCCAGTTACTTACCTTTTCTGGACACTAAAAGTGTCCAGAAAAGGGTGACAGATGTCCTTGGATTCTAGCTAGACAGGATATTCATCTAAGATATGTAGTGCGATGAATGATACACATTACTCAGAATATCCTGAGTAAGTTGCAATAACAAACTTCTTTTTTGTTATGAAATCTTAGTCTGTATGCTAATATTTACAGTCGCCACGTTCAAATTCCCCTTATGAGTGCAAGTAATCCACACACATGATTTCACATTCCACAGATAGTAGACAGAAAGAAGGAAGAAAATACATATTGTCAATGTGGCATGAAGTCCAAAGCTTCTACATATGTGAATGAAATACATCCAACGATACATCAAAACTAGCATTTAAAACGTACCAACATTTAAGTGTCCAAAAACTGTACTAGCACAAGGCTACTAATCCAGTCATAAAGCATCCTGAATATCTGTTAAGAATATATACATTAAGAAAGCAGACTATGTGACTCCAGTGTGAAGATCCTTGCACTGCTTTTCTGTTTGCGATTGAGTTCAAAATATTATTAATTGTTTATAAAACACTTAACAGTAAAGGACCAAAATACATACAGCCGATCTCTGTTACGAACCCATTAGAGACCCCAGCAGGTCATCAGGGACCGGTCTGCTTACTGTTCCCAGGGTTCGAATCAAACATGTTGGAGCAAATCAGATTTTTTTCTAATTTTTATGTAACACATCTGGAACAAGGTTTCAGACGATCTGAGGTCTGCCTCAACACTATAAGCTATAAAAGTCAGGGCTTGTATTGCTTGATGTATTGATTGTCCTTTAAAAGTATTGCAAAATGTGTTTTCTGCCTAAAGCACTTTAGTGGCCTTTGTGTTTGAAGGGTGCTATACGGATAAAGGTTTATGAATGAACCTTGCCTTGCCTTAAGTTTCAACTCATCCTAGCAGTGTAATTATACTGACAGTAATGGTCTCATCATCACACACACTCGGGTAATAAGATGCCCTCCAATCCGAACATGTGGGGAATGATTAAATTAATGACAAAATGAATAACGAAAATGAGTCTGTGTGGGCTAAAGACACTTTGGAAGTCTCTCTCCCTAAAATGGGATGTCAAGACAGAGAGACAGAGTTTAAGTGACCCACAAATTGAGCATAGTGTTAGTTCAGGCAGGCCACGAAGTCAGGCTCAGCCCTCAGTTTCAGATACCATATGATCACAGCTAGTCATAATCATAGTCATAGTTGTTTTGCCGCTTTTATGATTTAATGTAAATGTCTTTGAGTATTCAGAAAGCGCTTCAAAAATAATGTATTATTATTATTATTTATAAACATACATCAGCTGATTCCTCTAAGCTTCCTATTGGATACCATACACAGTCAGCTGACAGCTCAGCGGATTCCCTCAAGCATCCAATGGGCAAATATCATTCTTGGCGCCTTATTTAAGCTGCTTTAGCCTGCCTATCTTTGCTGCTTCCTCTACAAGCTTTTTGCAACCCACCTCCACCCCAGCTCCTCCTTTTATGTTGTATCTAATTAATCAATGTCATTTTCTGATTGTCATTGATGCTTGCTCTGTTCTGTACCCCGGGGGGTCTCTGCTGCCGCTCTCCTTGTCTTAAACTTTTCCATGCACATGGAAGCGCATGGAGGAGTGCTCTCCCTTAAGGTTTTCCACGTAGGCACATGGAAGGACAAGGAGGTCCCAGAACAGAGCCATACCGCCAAATGTAATATTCTGCTTTAGAATAAAAGATATTTTGACAAAAGTGGTCCTGACTGAACTGGCTTATTGTGGAAGGAAGTGAATAAGCATTAGGCTACTAATGGAGTTATACAGCAGCATCTGTTGGTGAAATAAAGTGGACTTATCTCCTCTCCGTTTAGCTGATCAGAATGCCCCTGTGTTAAGTATTTTGTACAAAGCCACACATGAATAGAGCGTAATTTCCCACTGTCAGTATGAAAATGGCTGCAAAATGGTAATAGTGTTCCCTCCTATCCACCCCAATGCATTGTGTGGGCATAAACCTGCTGGTAAACAACCCCTGCTAGGGGTTACTGACCGGCCAAGGAATGTCAAGTGCCAATAGATATTTTATTTTTTAATCATAGTTAAACATTCATCTTGTTCTACAATTGGTGGTTAATATATTTTCATTGGCTGAATGTAAACAGCATACTCCTAATTCATGAATACAATTATAATAAAATACTATCATTATTTTATTTGTTGATTGATGATCAATATATAGGTAGCATATATATCGATTGAAAAAATATAATAAAACACATTTAAATGACAGCATTATTTGTTCTTGGATAATAACTAATAAACTAATGTCCGTTTGTGTCGAGTGTAGGCATTTAATATTCGTGTGAGAATTAATAATTTAATTTCCCTTTAAAGGTTTTAGAGATTAGGCTAATAGCCTACACATGATAGGCTAATCGTATTTTGTTTGTAAAGTATTAATGCTTATTGGGCAGCCGTTTATAATCATCTCCCATTGTCATTGTTAAACGACAGCGCATAGCACTAAACTATTAGGACTTTTTATATGAATTACACTATTTAGGACTAATTAAATTGACAACATCGATTCATATTTTGAATCATCAAAGAAATTGCGTTGATAATTCAAACACACCCAACACAGCACAACGCAACACAACACAGCACAACACAACACAGCACAACACAACAGAGTGCAGCTGCCTCCCGGTCCTCAGCGCCTCGCGCACCAGAGCAGAGTCTCCGTGGAAGTTGCTGCTGAACGTGTGCTGCGGGTTATCCGGAGCAACGCTTCCTCGAAACACTTATGTTGGTTTATGGGCGAACTGAAAAAAACAACGACAAACACAGCAACGAGATTTTCATGGATGGACCACAGTAAAACCACGTCGAGCTGCTGTTTGCATGAAGATCCAAGCTAAGGTGATGTTGATGACCGTTTTATAATTTTCACAGTGGACCTGTAAGAAAAAAAAAATTTACTGACAAAAGTGTTAAAAAATGTCCAGTGGTCAAATAGCCTACTGACCATAACGGCCTATGAATATTTCTCTAAAAGTATCAAACATTAATTTATAAAACATGCTGGAAATGACATTAACAAATGGATGCTGATTTGTATATCATGTGCATGCATCTGTTTAATATTTAATCAAATATCAATTTACTTTACCCCAATAAGCATATTAGAATGGCTGTATGAGAGTGAATAGGCTTTTCTTGGCCATTTTGCCTCACCATATAGATTACTGTATTGGATTTACATTGGAACCTGTTCTGAAAGTCTCCATTGTATTGTACTCCTTGACTTCTCCATCCCTTTCACACACACACCTCCCCAGATCACTAACTGCCTACTATGTCAACCAATGGGAGCTCAGAGAGCAGGTGCAGGGCAGAGGTCAGGGCAACCAACTCCACCTGCAGCCCCAATGACCCGTCGGTCGCGGCATCCATCGTCTCCATGACCGGCGGGATCTTCTCCAACAGCCTGGCTCTGTTCATCCTGGTCAAATCCTACCACCGCATCCGCCTCAAGTCCAAGGCCTCCTTCGTGCTGTTTGCCAGCGGGCTGGTGGTCACCGACCTCCTGGGACACCTGGTCAACGGCTCCCTGGTGCTCTTCATCTACAGCTCCCACAAGAGGTGGGAGGCGTTTGACCCCGACCGCATCCTGTGCAGCTTCTTCGGGGCGTCCCTGGTGTTCTTCGGCCTCAGCCCGCTTTTCCTCGGCTGCGCCATGGCGGTGGAGCGCTGCGTCGGGGTCACCCGGCCCCTCTTCCACTCCACGGCCGTGGCTCCCCGTCACGTGAAGCGCCTGCTGGGGTTCACCTGGGTGCTGGCCGCCCTAGTGGCCGGCCTGCCTCTCATCCTGTGGAGGCCCTACCAGGTGCAGCACTCCCGCAGCTGGTGCTTCTTCCGCGAGGAGGAGCCCAGGGACTGGCTGGACATGCTGCTGCCGCTGGTCTTCTCCATGCTGGGTCTGCTGGCGCTGCTGCTCTCGGTGGTGTGCAACACCCTGACCAGCGGCGCCTTGCTGCAGTCCAAGCTGCGGCGGAGGCATCGCTGCAGAGGCACCTCTTACCACTTGGAGATGATCGTCCAGCTTCTGGCCATCATGCTGGTTTCCTGTGTGTGCTGGGGGCCTTTGTTGGTATGAATTTACCTCAAGTGATAACCGATTACATGTACGCATGTATGTCATTTAGCAGACAACGCTTTTATCCAAAGCCACTTACAGGTGAGGCCGAGAACAATCCAAGCCTGCAAAAACAATCAGAGTAATTACAAACAAATCCAAGCTCTGCACAAGTTATTTTTTCAAAAACAACAAAAGCATGTTATATATAGCGTGTTAGCATGTGTGTACATATATAGCAGGGTTTGTCCGGCCACACGTCACCTAAGTGGCTTTTCTTGGGGCCCTCCGACACAGGACATTGGTAGATGGTAGTTGCAAGATGTTTATTGGAGTTTAAGGCTGGTGGTATTCGCCGAGCTGATGGTACAACTTACCATGACTGTGGCTCCTTCTCGAGTGTGTGTGTTGATGGCTGGTTTATCCTGGGTGCCATGATTGTTCATGCACCACAGGTGTACAGCCCCACCCAGCCAGAGTCCAATCAGTCTGACTCAGGCCAGGTGAGGCTGTAAACCAGCCATCAACAGCATATATACATATATATTATATATATATACTGAACTCTATTCCATGCACTAGATCTACGTCATCGTGTTAACGGCCCGGACCGAGGACGAACCGGCATCGTTCAGTCTGCTGCTGCTGCTGGTGCGCATGGCCACCTGGAACCAGATCCTGGACCCCTGGGTGTACATCCTGCTGAGGAAGGCCGTGCTGAGAAAGCTCTACCTGGTGCTGCATGATGGCTTCTGGAGCTCGGGCCCCCGCAGCATCCGCCGCTGCAAGTGCAACATATTGCACAGCTCGGTGGAGACGCGACACTCGAGCACACAGCCAAATGAGCCATGCACCCGCATGGGTAGCATGTACCCGCCTGATGATACGATTAAGACCATCACATGAAACCTATAGGTGCTAGTAGTGCACCCGGCGACGACAAGAAGTGGGACGCTGTCAAATTAAGAACTTTGTTTAAATAGACTCTACAATGGGAAGAGGCTAAAGTACACATAATCAGAGGGCGATTGTTACATTTGTGTTATCATTTTATAGTTATTGGAATATTATGGAAATGTTATGGTCGGTTTTAATTACCAAAACAATTGTACCCAGCAGTCAGATAACATGCTGAATTACAACAACATTACTTAAAGTTGTGTGTACAATGTACAACATTAATCCTATGGAGAGCCTCCGTAGTGATACTTGATGTCAGGTTCTTATAGATGTTGCTGCTGTTGCTGGTTCACATCGTCCATGTATTCTTATGTATTTAAAACATATATGGATTAAGAAATGTGACTGCTGTGAACATTTTAGTGTTGATCTAATGTCTAAGTCATCTGTAATATCTTTTGTGAATGTGTTTCATATTGCACATGTTTTTGAAAAAGAAAAAAGAGTGGACTTTTGATTGGACAAACTGTGTGGGAATTTGTCCACTAAGTCATATCCACTATAATACATTCAGCAAATTTCTGGTAAGTCATATCCATAACTACATATAATCTATTGTAATGCTATACGGATTAATCCTTTAGCCACTTCATTTACATTGGCATTAAATGTCAAATCATTGATCAGAACTATTATACGAACAGCTTTATCTCTCTCACACACACGAGAAAAAAACATGAGAAATATGAGAGTCAAATTTGTGAACATGAAATAAAGATAATCGGGGTACATGTACATCTGAGGCTCTGTGGTTCACAAGCTGTAATTCACTAAACCAACCGCGGGTGGCGCTGCCACGCACCTGAAGCGAAAAAAACAAAACATTAAAGTCCACGAAGAAGATGAAAGCCATATGGTATGTGACGTAACGTCTTCCTCACAGACTCCATTTTTCACTAGCGCATGCTTCAGTGGATATTTGACCAGGTTTGCGATTATTAATACGCACTTTTACGGAGTGGTTACCTCATGTTAATTGCGCAGTCGTGGACTATGTGGTCGATGTATGCGTGTCGTTTTAAAGGGGGACATTGACACTCAGTATTTGAACTGAGCGGGTTTATGTTGTCGTTTAGCTGCATGGCTAACAAGACAAGCTTGGCTAGCGAGACAAGCAGCAAAGGAGCTGGTCAGGCTGCTCTTCACTGTCCTGTTGAGGCAGTGGGCTTTAAACATTGCATCCGTGTGTTAACAACCCTCTGGTGGTTTTAATAGGACGTGTGGATTTCGTTTGCTTAACGTTTATATTTGTGTCCGCTCCAAACAAAATGTTTTGTTTTTAAATAATCGATCCATAGTCCCTCCTAGCTGATGGGCTAATCGATAAATGGACATGCTAACATGCTTCCTATTCAGAAAGCCTTATAGGCCAAGGGTGAAATTCCGCTGAGGATGTAAATATCTGCCCCATGTCCCCTTTAATGCTCTGGGTGGTGTGAATTACGTGTATTTTTAACCTTTCAGATCCTAAAATGAATCAGGAAAAATTGGCTAAACTTCAAGCCCAGGTCCGGATAGGTGGGAAGGTGAGGAACATGGAAAAATCCGATGGATTAGTCCACGATTTATCTGGCCTACTTATTGAGCAACAATTTCATCATTGCGTTTGCTTCGTGAATTGCACCAACTCCTGTGCTCTGGTGGTTTCAGGGCTCGGCACGTAGGAAGAAGAAGGTGGTGCACAGAACAGCCACAGCTGACGACAAAAAACTTCAAAGCTCCCTTAAGAAATTAGCTGTCAATAACATTGCTGGAATCGAGGAGGTAATTGTATATGTGCTTGAAATACCCCATATGGTATGCATTGCCTTCTAGGCCAATACACACATTGCTTTAGGAGAGTATCATCTTGTCTGGCACACTCATACTTATTATGATGATTTGTTAATGGTTAATAACGTAACATATAAACATCATTTGTAAAAGGAAATGGCCAGACTAACGTGTTTATAGCAGTGGTGCAGTAAACTGTAATTATTGTCCAAGACAACAGGACAAAGAGCCATTATGTTGCTACAGTCAGGTGAATCCAGCGTGGCAAATAATATTTCCTAAAACATTAACTTCCTCTACCTCGCTTTCACTTGACAGATGTTTTCAACAACTTTGACTTAATGATGCGTACATCGCACAGCTGTAGGAAACAAAACCAAGTACAACAGTGTGCAAGCTCTAACGGAAGTAAAAGTGCAAAGAAGACAAAGAGCCAATGTTAATCCACCTCCTCCCCTATCGTTCAACTCGCAGGTGAATATGATCAAGGACGACGGGACTGTGATCCACTTCAACAACCCCAAAGTGCAGGCGTCCCTGTCTGCCAACACCTTCGCCATCACCGGCCACGCTGAAAACAAGCAGCTGACGGAGATGCTTCCGGGCATCCTCAGCCAGCTGGGAGCCGACAGTCTGACCAGCCTGCGCAAACTGGCAGAACAGTTCCCCCGTCAAGGTGGCTGCTAGGCCCATGTTTTGCCTTATTGGCATCCTCAAGGGAGCGCTTAATGTGTGGGTGGGTGGGTGGAGGCTTGGGCAAAGTAGCCAATAGCCACAAGAAAACTTGTTGGGATGTAGAGTTGAGTCCGGGACAGCTGGTTATTTGAAATGGTTTCCTTGAGGTCTTTGTCCCCGCTGATGAGTAGTTGTAAAATGACCACCTGGATTTGGGAGCTAAAGGCAAAAACAATAACTACATGCCCGCCAGTGATTGCGCATTGTATTATTTTGGTCCTACAAATACAGTCTTCAGTAATTGTCGCTGAGGTATGGGGTTGGCTTATCATTACTCATAACCTGGCATTTGTTAAGCGCTAAAGGCAGGACCAGCATTTGAATACCTAGTCAAATCAACTACTGATAAGAATAATTCTGTGCTCGTTTATTTGCCCATTACAAGCATGGCTATAGCAACATTTTAGGTGAGGCCTGCTTAGTCATTCAGTGTGTACCGTGTTCACTGGGCCTTAACTGTTTTGCTTTCCTTTGTTTGCAGCTCTTGATAGTAAGGCTCCGAAAGCTGAAGATATCGAAGAAGAGGACGATGACGTTCCAGGTAGGATGTCAATTAAAGTTGTTAAGACGCCACTTTGGTGAAATGCCTAATTCAATGACATGCATGTCGTCTGTCATGTGACATTATCAAACTGCGACTGTCTCATTCTGATGGTGGCCTGTTTGGTGTTTACTTTGCCACTATTATTATGATCTCCATAATTATAGCAAAATGCTTAGTTTGCTACAAAATACATAATCAGCGATTCTTAGTCAGCATTTTCTTAATGTTCTTAAGGCTTTTGTTAAGTGTAAGTTTAATCTCTGTAGGCACATCTAACAACTTTTCACTATTTCAGTTTGCAAAATTGCCCTTGAATCTACCACTTTCAGAGCATAGAAGACATAACTAGCGTGTTTTGTAAATTCCCTCTGAATTAACGAATACTACATCCATCCGAACCTTTAATTAGAGGATGCGTTGGTGGCGACTTATGTGGGAGAGCCCACAACCTAACATGTCAATCTCATATGATCCTCCAGATCTGGTGGAGAACTTTGATGAGGCGTCCAAGAACGAGGCCAACTGATGTACACAACCTCACAACCCCCCCCCCCCCCCACCCCACCACCACCCACCCCCTGAGTGTGTGTGTGTGTACATGGACTGGAGTGCAATGAAGCAAGCAAGCAACCGTCTCCCCTGTTTTAACTCTAGCTATCAAGACATATCAAACACTATCCCTACCAACCAGAGACTTTTCTATATTTTGTCCATGGCCCAATGTTGTCCTTGTCAGACCGGCTTGTGCACATAAAGGCGTCCAGCCCCCTTACTCTTGGTCAATGGTTAAGTATTTACACCCATTTGTCAGTCGTGGTCAGGATCACAGTGGTTGTTAAAGCTAGTCTTAAGAATTTTTTTGTTGTTTTGTTTATGAAACAAAATAAAAACTGGTCAACGTTTTGTAGATGTTGCTGTGATCTTTTGTTGGCTTTTGATTACATGTTTCCCTGTACTTGAAATGCTTAAAACAAAGTGTGTGTGTGTGTGTGTGTGTGTGTGTGTGTGTGTGTGTGTGTGTGTGTGTGTGTGTGTGTGTGTGTGTGTGTGTGTGTGTGTGTGTGTGTGTGTGTGTGTGTGTGTGTGTGTGTGTGTGTGTGTGTGTGTGTGTTCATTCATGCCACATTAAGGAGGGTTCATACTGGTCAGCACCAGCCAATATGGGCTTCATACGCACAGGCACGTATCGTTAACCCCCCCCAAGTTAGTTTGGCTGAACAAATTGGTCATCTACCGTTTCTGTCTGGTATCTTCAGCAGCCTATTAATGCACCGTTTTTTCGCGATGCTGTGAGCGGATGGCGCGAAGGGGGGGACGGACACTTCTGCACACCTCGAGTTTCGTCTAAGAACTGCAGTGAGACATGGGGGTGGGGGGGGGGGGGGAGAGAGAGGGGGAGAGGGGTAGAGGGGCGAAAGCATCCCACCCTCCAGTAGAGAGCCAGGCACCGCCGCTGCTTTAAACCGGGTTTTCCTCTCTCCTCCCTCGGAGCATCCTCCTACTTCTTACTCCACGCTGCGGGACCGACGATGCTCAAATTCTTCGCCGCCCGCGACGATGAAAACGAGAGCCTCTTGGGGGGCATCACGGAGGGTAAAGCCTTTCAACGCTCATTTCCCGTCGTTATATTATAGGATGCTGCCAACTGCGCGTCTCTCGGCACGCGCGTGCGTGTGTGCATGTGTGTGTTTGCGTGTGTGTGTGTGTGTGTGCGCGAAAAACGCTGATGTTGCGTTCCGTTGCGCGCAGCAACGACCGCATCTTGAAATTCGGACGTAATATTCACATGCACATACCTGGTGCTGCTGCTGACTCCGCGCCCTGCGTGTCAGTCCAGGACCAGGACCAGGACCTAGCCTTCATGGTTAACGTGTTTAAAACTCAAACTGTGTTTTTTTTAAATGTATAATTAAGCAGACCGATAAGCAGTATATTTATTAAAAAAGAAAAAAAAATGTCGCATTGCCGTGCTCGCATTTGCGAGCCGATTTAACGGTGTTTTTGTTTTTTGTTTTTTTCTTCACGTGTACCGCCAACTGTATGCGTCACCGTCCCGCGAAAAGCAGCGCAGTCAGCGGTCGCTTGAGCGAGCATCGTACGGTCGTCTTATCGGTACCGGCGCACGGAGCTGATTTGTGAATCAACTGCATTGCAGCTCTTTTAAGTAGTAGTTCTGGTGTTGGTGTTGTTGGCCAGTGACAGGGATGTTGTTTTCCGGGGACACCGGCTGTTGTCGTAAACGTTGCGGTTCTGCGTTTGTGATAAAGTGATTTTATTTATTTATTTATTTATTTTTTACCGTATTTGACATCGCAAACCACGAACCATGACGCTACAGAATAACCGCTGGCCGGCGGGAGGCTTGTGAACACGTTAACCGTCAACTGCCTGCGGATTGAATTAAAATAAAATAGCCTGCGTTTGATTTTAAGGCCAGCTGATCACAATTTTGGCCTTTTTTTTGTCTTATCTAACTTCTCCATCAGCTGTCGTTTCATGATTTTTTAAATGTTTTATTTTACATTAAAGTGCAAAATGAATGGCCTGGAATAAAGTTGGACTACATCTGTCTCTCCCTATTTATCTATGTCACTATTTGCCATTTGTTTAGGCTTGACTGACTAATCAAACACCACTTTGCTATAATAGACCTATCGCATAGCCTATGTCTATGTGCTATACATGAATCAACACACAGTGATTTAGTTGTAAAAAAAAAAAAACAGAATAAAAACGCAATCACATCAAAATATGCAATTGAAACCCACGCAGAGACTCAAGTGATATTTCACAACGTTTCTTTTCTACAACACAAGAATCAGGTGCAGCAGGCGCCTAGGCTATGAAAAGAAAACCGAGCCATCCCTTATAATTGAACCCTCCTAACGTGATGCTGGTGTGAATCGGCCTCCTCAAGGGCAGCCGTGGGCTAACGACAGCTCCAGTGATCATTGAAGGCTCTTAGGCAGGGTGAGATCTGAGGTGAGCTGATGAATGGCCCCCATATGGTTAATGGTCGTTACGGGAATACTGCGTTTCCCTCTAATTGCTCTTTATTAGCATGCTCAAGTGCTGTGTGTGTGTGTGTGTGTGTGTGTGTGTGTGTGTGTGACGATGATGGAGCCAACGCAGGGTCCTCGGCGGATTCGTTATCACACGGCTTGGGATGATTTCTATTTTGTGCTGCCTCACGGTTTTTTGTTGTAACACGCCCGCGCTCCACTGTGAACAGATGAAGCGGACGCCCCCTCCCTGATGGACAGCAAGCACCACTGGCTCAGCCGACCGTGTCTCCTGGTGCTGAAAGACGGGGACATCGCTAAACCCGCGCTGAGCTGTGAGCAGATAAGGACCGAGTCGCCCTCCAGGACCGCCACCTCCGACGGGCCGACGGTGCGGTGCCTGGAGGAGCCGGCGGACTGCCTGAAGCCGGATCCGAAGCGCCCCGAGCCGCGCCGGCAGGCCGGCCACCGGAGGGCCGTCGCTCCCCACCTGGACAGCCAATCCCAGAGGCTCCTGCGGCAGCTGGAGGAGGGCAACTGCACTGTGACCACCATCTCCGCATGGGGGGAGAGATGTCTGAGGCCGGACAGCCCCCTGGCGCTGAGCCCCGCCGAGGCCACTTGGCCGGAGGCGGTGGAGGACCCCGAGGAGGAGGAGGAGGAGGAGCAGGAGCAGGAGGAGGGCGGGGGGCTGCGGTCTCCGCCCTCCAAGGAGGACTCTGTGGTGGAGGAGAAGGAGCGCGAGGAGAGCGGTCTGGACCAACAGCAGTCCTGTGGCGTAGAGACTCACAGCAGCTCCTCCTCCTCCTCCTCCTCCTCCTCCTCCTGCTCCTCCTCTGCTCAGGGCAATCACTCCCATGATGCAGAGCGAGAACCACAGGACACCGGCTGCCACGACGACGACGACAACCACCACCACCTCCACCACCACCACCACCACCACCACGGGGAGGCGGACATGGACGCAGCGGGAGGGGCAGAGATGGGGAACGAAGAAGAAGAAGAAGATGAAGAAGAAGTGGAGAAAGAAGAAGAAGAAGAAGACGAGAAGGAGGGTGCCGTAGGGGACGAGGCGTCTGCCTCGCCGCTGGACCCCGACAACGAGAGGCAGCTGGGGCGCTCGGGCATCCTGTCCAAGGAGCGAGGGGCCGCGCTCGGGGAGGTGGCCCCTGTGTGGGTGCCTGACGCGCAGGCGCAGGTCTGCATGAAGTGTCAGGTGAAGTTCACCTTCACCAAGCGGAGGCACCACTGCCGCGCCTGTGGGAAGGTATGTGAGGTGATGAGCCGCTGTAGATCTCTGTATTTAAGGGAAAGGTCAAACTATCAACTATCTATTTGAGAAAGATTTAGTCGTAACGCGTGCAGTAATGTGTGACAAACAATGTGTTTGTTGTTTGTGTTTCTGGAGGTCTTCTGTGCTGTGTGCTCCAACCTGAAATTCAGACTCACACACCTGGATGGGAAGGAGGGAAGGGTTTGCATTTCCTGTCACTCCACCCTTGTGAAGAGTGAGTGAGAGGCAGCTGTCATTATATACATTGCAGCACTGTGTGTGTGTGTGTGTGTGTGTCTGTTTCCTCAATCTGACATTTTGTGTGTGTGTGTGTGTGTGTAGGGAGCCCTCCCAGAGGACGGAGGAGGGTGTGGTTCGCAGACGAGATCCTCTCTCGTAGGCGGTCGGAGTCGGCCCCCACCACGCCTGTACGGGAGCCCACCTTCTCGCCGCTGATGAGGAGAGCCCTGGGCGGGCCCATCAGAAGCCCCGTCGGGTTGCCACAGATGAGGAGAAGCCAGCGGCCTCAGGAAACGGCGATTAACGTAGGAGGCGTTGTCCTAAAGCTACCTCTGCAAATACAGTAGATTTATATCCGTTTGGTGTAGTGGCTAGCGGGTTTGACTCCCAGCCAAAGACTACTACTAGATTCAATCTTCAGTTGCTGCAACCCTAGAGCAGGAGGCCTCACTCCCTACCTTCTCCTCCATGTATCTGAAGCCACCGTAAGTCATGTTGGACAGAGGCATTGGTTAACTAATGGTAAATAAGTAGCTTATGAGCAGTGAACCTATTTTTAAAAAGTCAGTTATTTATATATTTAGGCATGCATTTAGTCGTGGCCTGTTACTCTAGGTCTAGAGTTTATGAAGAATGATTTACACTCTCACACATACATGCATGAATCTATAGGCCTGCGTTCTCTATTATCCTGAACACTTTTTAAAAATGTACCATGTACCAACAATGACCATGTTTACCATGGCTGGCTCCCTTCCAGGAGGCGTGCGGGCCTTTCGGCTGGAGCGCGGCCGCTCTGGTGAGCAGCCACATCAGCAGCTCCTCCAACCTCATCCCGCTGGACGGCCTGCCTCCCATCCTCACCTCCACCGGAGTCAAAGGAGGTATTATACACGCATGTCATGATAACATCCAAATCATAGTGAAGTATATGGGATTTCAATGGATATATTATCTGGGGTGTGGATGTACATGGGTTTCGATATATATATTATGACAGGGTTTCATTAAACATACTATCAGGGACTGTGTTTACAACATTACCCCATATATATCGTTTTCAATGTATATAACATTGGTGACAGAGATAAATGCTCTCAGTCATACACTACAACATATTCAAACCAAATCTGTGTGTGTGTGTGTGTGTGTGTGTGTGTGTTTGTATGTATATGTATAATACATCCATATATGTGAGTGTGTGTCTATGCTATGTGCCTACCTCAGATTACACTGTGGAGGAGAGACCCTCTGAGATGCTGCTGATTCAGGAGCTGGAGAACGGCCGGCCCAAGCCTCTGGTTTTTGTCCTCAATGCCAACCTGCTAGCCATGGTCAAGATGGTCAACTGTATGTACTTTTCTTTGCATTTGCATTTGTAGTTCATTTGTAGATTAAAAAACCCTGGACATTATACACTTTATATTGTCATATGCAGTATATATGTACAATTAAACAGTGAGCATTTGGAAAGAATGTAAGGTAAAATAAGAATAGATTATTTAAAAACATCTGAGTTGGATTTTGAAGTTGCGATTTAAAATAAAAGTACCCCACCCAAACATGTTCAAAACTGGTTGTGATTGTATGCAGATGTAAACAGGAAGTGCTGGTGCGTGACCTCCAAGGGCATGCATGCCCTGGGCCAGGTGGAGGTGGTGGTGCTGCTGCAGTGCCTGCCCGAGGAGAAGAGCTTTCCCAAAGACATTTTCAGACACTTTATCCAGCTGTACAGGGACGCCCTCACAGGTCAGACCCATAGCCATTACAATAACTCCCAACAATGTTGTTTTCAAACTGGATTCAAATTCATTTTTTTCTTCCATATACCATTAATCTAGTCTTCTATGTCTTTGGTCATCCAATCGCAAGGTTTCAGGAATTCATCCCCAAACACCAACTGAACACATCCCACCAACAACACCCTCACGCCCTTCCTCTGTGTCCATTTTTGTCCTCAGGGAAGGTGGTGAAGCACCTGTCCCTCTCGCTCTTCCGCAGCAGCTTCCTGGGCAGCGAGGAGCACGCTGGCTTTCTGTACGTGTGCTCCACCCTGCAGTCGCTGCAAGGCCTTCCTCTGCCAAACCAGCCCTACCTCTTTGCCTTGCTTGTCCACCGAGCGGAACTGGCCTGGGCCAAAGCCTTCCCCCTGCGACTCATGCTCCGACTGGGTGCAGAGTACCGATGTGAGCCGACCTGTGTGTGTGTGTGTGTGTGTGTGTCTGTCTGTCTTTGATTTGATTGGTTGTCACTCAACACTTGTGATTGCTGTCTCAAATGGTCGTGTGAGGAAACACTAAACTAAACGCTGACTCTGTGTGTGTGCGTGTGTGCATGCGTGTGTTTGTGTGTGTTTGTGTGTGTGTGTGTGTGTGTGTGTGTGTGTGTGTGTGTGTGTGTGTGTGCGCGTGAAATAAAATATACAAACACCGGTTATGTATTACAAATTAAAATGTGTTGGAACACAGAAAGACGTGAAAGAAAAGATCCACTGGAAGGTAGTTCGTCTTCTTCCTCTCCCTTGTTCGTTTCAGTCTACCCGTGCCCTCTGTACAACGTGCGCTTCAGGAAGGCATTGTTCGGCGAGACAGGCCACACCATAATGAGGCTGCTGGTGGTAAGTGGAGGCCATCCATCAGAGTAAATTAGTAAATGTAACGAGAGGCAATGGATTTATTGACTCTGTGGTTCATTCCCATTCCCACTTATAGGATTTCAGGAACTACCGCTACAGCCTTCCAGTGGTGCCTGGGCTCACTGTGGACCTGGAAGCCCAGAAGACCTGCATCAAGATACCAAAAGACAGCCATAATGAAGTATGGAGCCACATCACTACTGCTAATGCACTTTCTTTCTTTTTTTTAGGGTTAGATCAGGGTTTCGCAACCTTGGGTTCGGGAGCTGTAAACGATAGAAATCTGATTCTGACACATTTTTGATTAATTTTTGATCTGATTTTTTTGTTAAAAACAATTAATCTAAAAGGTTTGAAAGGTCTTATAGAGGTCTTGTAAATACAAATGTTGATTGATGGTTGCTGAATGATTCATAGCCACGCGCAAACTATTACTAATCAGTGGAACATTGATTGGGTTGAAACGATGTGTGTGGAAGCAGATTCATTCAAAATCAGTCCTTAAATTAGGTCACGGGCAAACATGGTTGGAAACCACTAGGTTAGATGGTTAAAATTTTGTATTTTTCATCAACTATCCTGGCCAACTAGCCAAACCTTTTCTCTGCCCCTGTCTTGTCTCTTCTCAGCTGATGAAGGTGTTGAACAAGTCTAATGACCATGTCCTGGCCATGGGGGCGTGCTTCAACGAAGCGGCCGACTCCCACCTCATCTGCGTGCAGGGAGAGGACGGCCAGTACCAGACCCAAGCTATCAGCATCCACAACCAGCCACGCAAAGGTGAGCACTGCCTCCCCAGTCTGTAGTCAAGTAACACAGAGAAGGCTTGCCGTCTTCTCTAGAAGCAATATTTAAAGGTGCTGTAGGTAAGATTTGAGAGTTGTAAAGAAAGCAAGCAGAAAATAGCGAAACTCCCCCACTGGTGTCCCACAGGGATCCGTACTTACACCCATCTTATTTAGCCTATATATAATGATCTGCCATCGGTTTGCACAGGTGTTGAGGTGCAGATGTGCCGGTGACACAGTCATTTTTGTACATGGCAACACACTGGATCGAGACATTTTCGGGTCAGGTGAAAAGATCTTGAGTGTTCAGAAGAAGGAATATTGCTGGACTCAAAAGTGTCATCAGAAAAAAAAACTGGTACGCACTGCAAATTCTCTCCCACATCGAACACTTTAGGCCAACTCAACACTCAAGCCAAAAGATTCACTTTATAAATAAACAGTAGAGAGACGCCACTGCAACGTTCTCACAAAATACAACCTGTTGAGCTGGCAAAACATGATCACTTTCACGATGACCTGTTTACAAAATATTGCATGCCCCCCCCCCTCCACTCAGCACTTTCATCACCTAGCTCTCACCCTCAACCTAGATCCACCAGAGCCACAGTAAGAGGAGACTGCCAGGTACCATTTAGACACAGCACATTTAGAAAATCCACATTCTCAGGTACTGAGACCACTAACCACTATCCGTAACTGCACCACATACTGCTCCTTCTCCACAAAGTTAAGATCATGGCTCACTAACATTCAACAATGCACTCACTAAACAGTCCCTACCCTTGTTTACTGTTGTTGTGTGTTTTATGTCAGTTGTATATAGTCCAAATCTCCTCTACATGTTTTATCCATTGTCCGTCTTTACCTTAGTGATGCAGGTCCTGTCGGTCAAGTGTTGAATTTAGGATATTATTTATTATTTATTAATTTAATTTAATTTAATGTATGACCTCCCGAGGGACTTGCCTTCTTGGCTTACTCTGAAACATTGACAGAAATGTTTTTAACGTGTAGCCGACTGACAAAGCGGTCTAAAATATAAATTGGCTCATACAGAAACAGGCACCGTCAACTCGAAAGTGATATTCTCACAGCACATTTCACTCACTAATAGCTGACTATAGGTGGCTATGGCATGTCTCACAAATGACACCTCAAACCTTACCTACAGCACCTTTAAGCAAGGCTCACTGTCATTTAGCAGAAACCTTTATCCGACATGTAGATGCATGATTCATGTAGTTAAGGAGCAGGTAGGGGTTAGGCATCTTGCTCCAGGGTGCCTACAGGTAAGCTGTTGACATTGGGATTAAAGAAAGGAGGAGTGCTTGTTCACATGCCATTATCACCAAGCCTTATTTCAACAACATATTTATCGCGTACAAGCAAGGCTTCGCACTAACCCTAGCGCACCAATAGGGGGCCCTGTGTGTTGGCTTAACCTAACGGTACAGGCTCACCAGTGGTTATGTCTTCTTTTTGTTTGTTTGTTTGTTTGATTCAGTTACGGGCTCCTGCTTCTTTGTATTCAGTAGTGCCCTGAAAGCATCTGCGGGATACCTGGCCAAGTCCAGCATCGTGGAAGGTAGGATGAGCAGCTCTGTACTAGTCACTTCCACCCAGAGAGAGAGAGAGCCCATGTGATCCCGAGACTTACCTGTTAAACTCGCAGGAGATCGAGAATTGCCATGCCTACTTTATGAGTTTCAAGTAAACACCCCTTCATTTAGCCTCATTTAGGATATGTTGATCTTTGCGTGTATGTGTGTGTGTGTGTGTGTGTGTGTGTGTGTGTGTGCCCTTATACATTCTTAACTAACCGCTTGTGTAGGCATGTGTATGTGTCATGTGCATGTGCGAGTGCGAGTTTGTCCTCCTGTTGGTGTTTGTGTGTGTGTTCCTCCTGTATTGCTGTCCTCCCCCCCCCCCTCCACCCCCCCCCCCCCACCCCCCACACACACACACACACACACACACACACATACACACACACACACATACACACACACACACACACACACCCACACCCCCACACCCCCCCCCCCCCCCCCCCACACACACACACACACACACACACACACATACACACACACACACACACACACACACACACACACACACACACACCATCCCCCACCTCGTTCCTGTAGATGGGCTGATGGTGCAAATCACTGTGGAAACCATGGCGGAGCTTCGCCGGTCGCTACGAGAGATGAAAGACTACACCGTCACCTGCGGGCGGCTTGACCAGTCCGACAGCCAGGAGCACGTGCGCGTCGATTGGCTAGATGAGAAATGCATGGTGAACAAGGGGTGAGAGAGAGCAGACTCTTCTTTCAAGTGGTATGCAGAGAGAGAGAGGCTTCCTACAGAGAGGCCTGATTGCCACAATGGCAGGGAGTGCCAGAAAACAACAACAGCAGCAGCAGCCCAAAAATAACACACAGAGATAGCATATGTCTGCCTGCACTTATTATTCTAAGACATTCAGTCTTAGAATAATAAGTGCAGGCAGACATAGGTGTTGTTGTTGTTGTTGTTGTGGGTGCATTCAAGTCGCATTAAAAACCATTAGAGTTGCATTAAAAAAAAACATTAAAGTTGCATTAAAAACCGCACAATCCTTCTGATTCCCAGAGTAATTAGCCCCATTGATGGTAAATCCATGGAGTCCATCAACAGTATGAAGATGTTCCAGAAGTCAGAGTACAAGGAGAACGGGAAGATTATCCGCTGGACAGAGGTGGGCCTGTGGTTATAGGGGAGGAAATCATAAAAGAGTTTGCCTTTTTTTCGTCTTTGTGTGGATGGATTAAGTATAACCTGTGTATATTCGTACATGTATCTTTTAGGTATTTTTTTTGCAAAGAGATGACAATTCAAAAGGCGGCCCGAGTGACTCTGCCGAACACAACCGTCTCACGGAGAGGATCGCCCGTGCGTTTTGCCTGGCACTGTGCCCACACCTCAAACTGCTCAAAGAGGACGGGATGGCCAAACTGGGGCTCCGCGTCACGTTTGACTCCCAAGAGGTAAGTAAGAAGAGTATAAAATGCTGAATAAAAAAAAAAACATAGATGGATATTTAAAACAACTTACTTTTTTCTGTGATATTTATAAACTAGTAGTAGCCCTACAACCTCCATAAGCGATTCGTGGGGGAGTCACCAATGAAACAATGGCATGTTTTCTGTCTTTTGAGGTTGGCTTTGTTGCCGGGAGCAATGGCCAGCCCCTGCCGGCGCCGTACCTCAACGCCCTGGATGCTGTGCTGATCCCCGTGGTGCACAGCAGGAGGCACCGCAGGGGAGACCACCCCATCGTCATGGAGTTCATCTTCTACATCCTGGAGAACATCACCTAGAAACTCTGATCGCGCGTGGCGTGGTGTGGTGTGTGCCCACGTTCTGGTTGGTTGTGGTGGTTCTATCCTTCTTGACCTTTTTTCAACTTTGACCTCCATCCTCTCTCTCTCTCTCTCTCTCTCTCTCTCTCTGTCTCTCTCTCTCTGTCTCTCTCTCTCTCTCTCTGTCTCTCTGTCTCTCTCTCTCTGTCTCTCTCTCTCTTGTCAATGACATCATAGGGGCTTGCATCATAGGGGGGCTTAAAAGGCGGGAGATCTGCTTCACTGGAACAGAAACAGAAGGAGCCCAACTCAGACCTCTCTTCAGTATTGCTGCCCAGACAATCTGTGCACATTGAAGACCTACGATGGGCCAGAGCAATGCTGCACTGCTGCAGTGGGAACTTTAGTTGTCGCATACGACACATCACATCATTCATGTCCCATTGTTCAACTCGAGTACCAATATTTTGAGAATGCCTTTGAAGTGGGAGCTGAATTCAGCCCCACAACCTTAAACTAAATCAATGAGATAAGCGAATGACTTGAAGTAGCATAACTTAGGAATCCGTAGTCGTGCGATGCACTCGCACTGAATGCCTGTAGACTGTTTTCATATTGGATGCATTTGAATTCTTGATTGCTCATTAAATGCAAAGTGGCCAAACGTAAATGATATATAATGAGTCATTGTTCATTGACACCAGTCAAGTTCATTGATCAGGGATTACAAATTTACTAACGCCTCTTTGAAGTAAAAGTAATAGATGGAAAGCTGGAAAATGTATACACAATTTCTACATTATTTAATATTATTTGTTAAGTAAATATATGTCTGTGGTGTAGAAGTATTTAATCCAACATTTCCAGGCAGGGATAGTGAAAACACAAAAATAATTATAGGCAAAGCTTCGGTAGACACTTTTAATTAAGAGGCATTCTTTTCATGTTTTCACACATTTATGTATCCTTGATAGTAGTAGTCATTAGTCTTTTATTTTTAAAGAATTGTGTGGTTTGAGCTTTGGCATTTACTCTGTAATTTTATTTTCCAAGTTAGTGATTAAGACCTTCATCTCCGGACTAATAGTACCTTGGACAGATGATTAATAGACATTGAGTCAAAACTCAACTGAAGGTCTTGTTATCTATCTATCCCATTGTCCTAATACACACAGTACAGGCAAGCCCTGCCTTTATCGACTTCAACTAAATGCCTCATAATACTGATGAACCCGATGACTCATCCGACAAACAGAGAGGGGTGGGAGTTGAGCTACTCTGAAGGATGCTTGCTCTGCAACTCTTCTGATGAAGCCTCAAACAATGCAGAATAGGTTCCTTGTTTCCTTCCTACGTGCTCCACATAGTCGGGATGGCTGAGAGTTTACATTCATGTCAAGTTGATACGGAACTGGGATTAAACTGAAATGGCCGATTAAAATCCACAACAGTAGAAAAAAATACAAACGTTTACCGCAAAGCATTTAAACCAAAAAAAATAATGTACTTGTAAAAGTTTATTCCACACAACAATAGACGTGCTTTGTGCCAGAAACTGGAAAATTAAACTACAAAGGCACGGGTAATACAAAATGTAATTTTTTGAAATTTATTGCATTCTAAAATATATATTAACAAAACTTAGAACATACAAAGCATACCAATGTAATTTGCTTTTGTGTGGCAAATCTATTTACAATATGCAAAGTTCAAGTTCCATATAAACTGTACAGTCATCCGTCCACAGTGTGTTAAGGAGGGTTAGCTGTTCTGGTGAGTGGTTCAACAACAGTGGGCTGTGAATTGACATTGGTATGGGACCGTGGCGATACTGAACTGTGAAGACATTGGCAACATCAGTGAAGACAATGCATACAAAACAAAAACAAAAAACGGACATCTTCTCATACACAATGAATCAAAGATCCTCAATTAAAAAGAAACAAACTAAACTAAAGGGTGGGAAGACCAATGGTCAATAAACGCTGTGGTTATTTCCCCCCTGTGTTTTGTAGACAAAACAAAACAAAACACTAGACAAGAAACACAACCAAAATATTCTTTGGAATCCATGGTGTTTTGTGCGGGCTCACGCAGTCATTCATCTTGGCTGTTTCCATCTAGAGACGTCTAGGCCTTCTTCATTTTGCTTAGTAGGGAGCTGCCGTTCTCATTTGGAGAAGAGTCACTTTTGTTGCTAATGGCATGGCCGACGCCGTTGCTGGTGCCATTCTCACTGTGCTTGCCGTTGGCGTGCGCGGTGCTACTGTTCAGGCTTCGCTTCAAGTCTTGCTTGGGCAACCGCTTGCCCTTGACGTACGCCTGGACCCAGAAGTTGGAGAAGAGGACAAAGAAGAAGGTGCCATACACCCAGATGAGGTGGATGACCACGGGGAACTGGTAGTCACAGCTGTCCATGAAGTAGTACTGTGTAGCGTGGAGGGACACCAGCACAAACTGGATCTGCAGAACCACAATACAAAAACAGAACCATCCATGACAAAAAGTCCACAAAAGATGAAAAAGGTAAACAAAATAAAAAAAATGCGTACAAAGAAAAAACCCAAATAGTTAAGAGTTCGCACTGAACCTACCAGTTGAATGGCCGTCATGTACTTCTTCCACCAGAGGAACTTCTGGAAGCGCGGGCCGGCAGCCGAAAGGCCGTAGTAGAAGTACATGACAATGTGGACGGAGCAGTTGATCATGGCATGAAAAGAGCCCATTCCGCCTGGGGGGTGAAATAAGTGTTAAAACTATCCCGGCCCACCCCCACCATGCAACACATGCAGAAGTACGTATGAACAGCTAACCTACCAGGGGCATAAGCGACTCCCCACCACCAGGTCCAGGGCATGAAGGAGTGGTGGAAGATGTGAAGGAATGTAATCTGACCGTCTTTCTTCCTCAGCACAAAGAAGATCTGGCCCACAGAAAAAGATTGAGGTTTTATTGTAATCCGAGTTCCTAGACCAAAATCATTGCACGCAGCCATGATATCAGGACTTATATTTTGACTCACCGTGTCGATGAGTTCAATGATTTTGGAGAACCAGAAAAGCCAAGCCACCCTCACCATCTAGTAAACAGAGCAGACATACTTGAGCGTACAACTACAGTTTTGCTGAAAACAATTGATGTAGTCTAGTCTAACAAGCGATGTAGTCAAGGAATCAAGAAGTAGGATACGTACCCTCAATGCTTCAGGACTATCCGATGTGTCAACTGGATCACATCGCCAAGTGTACGTACTCAGCCAGCCAGACATCAGGAACTAAGAAGGAAACCCCTATGAGTCACATCATTCAACTAGCGATAAAATGCTATATAAGTATGTATGCAATCCAGTATTGAATGTTTGGTTAAGGCAAGCTCAAAATATATAGCATGCACCCTATTATTAGCCCAATCATAAACACATTTAAATATTAATGCTTTAGTCATTTAGGACACTAAATCCAAACACTTCATCCAAAAGCGATTTTCAATTAATATGGCTAAAGGTCATTCAAGAGCAGCTAGATTTTCCTGCCCATTTAAATTGTTTAAAATCTTGGGTTTTTCTAACCTCGTAGACGATAAATATTGACAGCGCCACAAGGGCAAAGTTGTAGGTGATCATGGCTTCCTTCAGCTGGAAGGGCTTGCGGTTTGCCATGGTGCGAGGACCGAGGTAGAGTACAAAGAACAGGTAGCATAGCAGGATCACAGACATCGATACTGGGCTCTGCATCAGCGGATACATCCTAATGCGTGGATCTAAAAGAGGAACAATACATTATCCAATAAGATAGAGAATGAGTTATAGGAAAGGACAAAATATAAAAAAAAGATTTCGCAAAATGAAAAAGAATTTGCAAGGCAAGTTTATTCATATTGCACCATTCAAACACAAGGCCATTCATAGTGCTTTTACAAAGTAAGAAATCACATTGAAAGACAAACATTGAAAGATGATATACCCACCAGTTCCACTCAGGAGGTAGTCATAAATATCCATTGCATGAGAGCCGATCTCCTGCAGCATCTTGGCGTTCTGGTGTTGGTGCACAATGACCTGCGGCAGAAAAGAGTGGATGTTACTCCAGCAGAGAAACAGCCATCAGCCCGACCGTTATCAACTGGTCATTGAAAAGAGGTACACACTAGTAAATGGAGATAGTCCATAGCAAAGTCCGATACATCAAAACATAATAAAGATATGAGCCTGATAACATTAGTCCCCATATATTCAACTGGAGACAATCAGTCAATGGGTCACCTTCACGTCCGTAGCCAGGGTTTAGAAATTAGTGAGGTCCTTTTTTTTTACTGCATTTATTGACGACAAACAAAATATTGGCGCTATTTACACACATAAATTCAATCAGTGTCTGAATTACTACCTGGAGTCTTGAAATAAGATACAGCACCGACCAATGTAGGGCGGTCAGGGGGGATTCTCCCCTGTAACATCGTTTTGTTAATATTGTTGTATAAAAGCACCATTTTAACACATTTTAAGATTGATCTAAGCTCATTTAACTAAGTCTTCCCTTTGTAAATCATAATTCTATATGCTAGAATGTACTATTATTTCTAATTAGGATTTTATAAAAACTGAAGTAATCTGATTAGCCTACTTGGATGGTTTTTATTTTCAACGTTTTACATTTACTATAGTTGACTGTTAAGATTTTTTTAAATGCAAATTTAAAGACAGGCACTTTTTGAGCCAAATCACATATCTAATGTAAAGGTTTGATCAACATATAGCCTCCTATCTTTGCTGTGTTAACTAGTGTGTTTGCATGTTAGTTAAAAAGCACTCAAGCTAGACATGACTGAAATACATTCATTGGCATTGTATGGCAGATAATGTTATCAGAGTTTCTTAGGTTTTTCTTATTTCTTTCAAACTTCTACTTTACCAGATTGACACAGATAGCCATGTGTGTGTACATGTGTGTGTGTGTGTGTGTGTGTGTAGAGAGAGAGTAGAGGATCATACCCATAGTACAAGCTGCAGTTAGGCAGACAAGTTGTCAACTCGTGATCAGTTTATAGTGCCCATTTGTATAAGTTTTTTTTTACAATGTCAAATTTAATTAAAAATATAAAAATTGTGTAAGATTCCAAATATATATATTTATTTATTTTGGTTGAAAAATTACTGAGGTACGGGCAACGGTGACCTCATAGCTGGTTATGGTCATGGTCACCTTTATTATGTCACAGTTGAGGCAATGAGGGGGAAAACATACTGAAACACAATTTACTTTTGTGGGTTAAACACTGCATTTATTAATGATCACTGATCAGTGACCAATGAATGTGTTTGAGATGTTCAGCCATTTCCTGATGATTGCTTAAAATCAAATTAAGGGCACAATTCACTGAGGGCAGGGAAACTGAACCCCAGACAAACAATGGTTTCTTACAAATTCCCACGACACCCATCGCAGCTTGGGCTGCTCATCTGATATGGCCTGACACCGGAGGGGTGTTGCTACAAGCTACTCGCACACAATGCTACTCCTGCAGGGACCGACAGCCTTCCAGAAACACATGCATTATACCTTATACATGCATATTCTGGAGCAATGAAAAAAAAACATCCCCACTCATAGTAAAAACAAACACTTCATTCATTTTGCTTCGTTAATATGACATAGTAAAGCAGGTCATATCCACACACATTCTGGTTTGTCCTCGGAAAGGCGATAAACGACATTTTGGTGCCAAATATGGAGCCAGTCAACGTGTTATCTTTTGGTATGCCCGCAGTCTGAAGCCTTGTCAGTTTAACTGGGCAAACAATCAATTAGATAGATATAAAACTTTAATCCAAAAAAACATGGGTTTGCAAAACACAAGCATGGAGTGTACGTTTTAAAACACAGGCCTAGAGATAAGCTTCCAACGTACTTTGAATGACATAACAATGTCAATTACAAATTCCCACTCATTAAGTGCAAATGTTCTTTATCTCAGTGAGTTATCAACATGTACGTCATGAAAAAAAGAAAATCCAGGCATACCTTCCACAACCATGTGTGAAAATCCACACCAAGCCTATAGCAGCAACCTTTGCAGTTGCACCCTAACTTCTTATCATCTGGGGTGAAGGTCATTGAATATGACCTGATCATATAGTGGTGGAACTGGGGAAAGATCAACCTACAATATGCATCCACAACCAAACAGAAGACTCCAGACAGCCAAATGTTTTTTTTTTGTAGTCGGAGTGACAGGGTGAACGTTGGGGGGGGGGGGGGGCAGGGGGTGCACCTCTTACATTTCAACTTGAGCACCCTTGTGTTTGTGGTGGTGACCACACACATCAAGGTGCAGACTCTACCAAGTACGTCCATCTTGTTCTGAGAAAAAATGCTCACGGTTGAGACCATTGAGAATGAATGATTTTGTATGGTCAAAGTCATTCGATCTCCCCCACCCTTCTCCTGAGATTGCAAGGGAGCGGGGGAAAATATTTCCCTCATCTCGTTTACCACCCTTGTGAGTTTGAAGATTCGATTTTTAGATTTGTAAAAAAAAAAGGGGAGGCCTTCAAATGGCATTATTCCAGTCTTGAGTCAGCCAAGTACCATTCCAGATTTGCCTACTTTACCCCTTCTTACACAAAGGGTAATTGTTATATTTTCACGCACAGCCTTGTTGTGACCAGAGCATTTGTAAGCCAAATCTTCACACATATTGCCACCTGTGGGTGTCTGAGATGTGTGCCATTTCAAACCTTTCCATTAAACAGTGAGATAATGTGTAGGAGGCGAGTCAGGTGACCAGAGAGAATCTGTCCCAAGAAAGAGCCGGTCGGTATCTCAATGCACGAAACAATATGAAGTGGCCATTTAGATCCTGTTTTAGGGGCATGGCCTTAGGATGGATTGAACACTATTCCCTCACAAGTCGCTGCACAATCGCCCATCTTGTAACACAAGAACTACCATTCTGCATCTGCAGTTAAAACAGTTACAATTGTCACCATTGTCTGTCATGTGCGGTATCCTCCAAAGTGGTAATAGTCCCTAAAAGGTAGATACCAAAAGTGAAATTTCCCCGACATTGAACCATATTCAGTACCATGACAAATACTGTTATAATGCTACAGTAGCACAACAACTTCCAACACACTGTCACTGACAAACAATCTATCTAAAAACATACACAAACACCACATCAGCGGTTTAACGTGGGCGAGCACTAAACATATCAAGTTCTCTCATCCACAAGGCTGCATAGTGATTTGTGCTAAACTCAAAGGTACAGGGTATCAAGTGAAATGTAAACACAACCTGAACTGAGCCAACACCTTGCCTACACCCCTATCCGTTCAACTATGGGCTACCATGGCAACCAGAGGGGTGGGGACTGCTTTTACTACTGCTACTACCACTACTACTGCTTCTACAACCACCACAAGGCTGGGTACGGTGAAAAGGGAGAGATGGGGGGGTGCGGGGCCATTTGTCATAGACAGAATGTCAATGAATCGTGGGGACAGAAAAAAACAGGATGTTGGAGTTAATAATGAACCAAAAAAAAGAAAAAAGGCAGTGAGACGACAGACCCACAACAAATTAATAACCGACAGGGTGCAGCCGTGGTCGAACACACAGTGAAGCATCTGGACTGCCCAAATTAATACACTTTAAAACACAGTGCCTGACAATCCTCACACACACTGCTTCCTGTGAAACCACAGAAGAGAGAAGTGGTAAACTACCAAACTTGTGCTGTAAATTCCGCAGAATCACTAAATGAAATCGTGCCGGAGGGTTAGTCAAGTTAGGTGACTTTATTTGTACTAACAAAATTATTTAACCCCCCCTTTGGGTATTAGTACAAACAAACAAAACCAACCGTACCTTGGTGAGAGTGAAGTCTTCTCGTCACGGCCTCCTGAGTGCCAGTGTGTTTCCCCAGCAGGACAAGGAAGTTGACAACAAAACTGCAGTTGCAGAAGACCAGAGTAGCAGCAGAGGACACAGACAGTAGCTAACAGAGAAAAGCAGAGAGAGAGAGAGAGAGAGAGAGAGAGAGAGAGAAGGGGAAAAAGTGACAGTGTGACTGGTACTGCACTCCTCCGAGTCTCCACCCTCCCTGACTCACACAGTGGATGAATAACTAGCTCACAGAGAGAGAGAGAGAGAGAGAGAGAGAGAGAGAGAGAGAGAGAGAGAGAGAGTGAGAGAGAGAGAGAGAGAGAGAGAGAGAAAGAGAGTGAGAGTGCAATGGGAAAGAGTTGAGCAACAGAAAGAGAGGAAGCGCGCCATGAGAGCGATGTCCCCTATTTCTATCCACCATGCGCAAAGCCTAAACAAAAAAACACAGAGGGGACTGGTCCCTTTCTTCAACCGCCGCCATAGCGGCAACCGGACAACCGAACGAACGAACACACACACACACACACACACACACACACACAAAAGTTGGAGAAAAAAATGACCAAGGCCTAAACAGGAGCTGGCCTGTGGGATTCTGCGCGGGGCAGGCTGATAATATTATTCACATGCACGCCGCCGCGATACGGTAGCCATGAAGGGGCCATTGTTATGACACTAGCGGCTAACTGCCTGGCCAACACCCAGAAAGCAAAGCCAACATTCATTTACATTTCAGCACAATACACTCGATATCAAAGTATTTCATTCTTAGTTCAAAAGCATTATTTCCCTTTTGAATAGATGGGCGGGGATGTATTCAGACTCCTTTCAGATATGTTGCAATATCGCGGCTAGGCGTTTCACATCCCTCCGTCTCTCTCCATTCTCGAATCAGGCACATGCAAGCAAATAACCACAACTCATTCAGCTGTATATACGAGTAGTCGGAATAGTTTGTGGACCGCACGACAAATATACTTCTCCATTAGGAATAATGTGAGTATGTGAACAAAAAGTAGGCTAGAAGATGTACAATAGCAGTAGTAACTACTCAAGACCTCGTAAACTATATGTGTGTGTCTAGTGTCTGTACTGGCAGACGATGCAGAAATACAACTTAGAGTTGCAGATTGTAGTTGTAGATTACAACATTATACATTATTACCTTATTTGCGTTACCACATGCAGCAGGTAATACTGTTGCACTCATTTACCTGTAGCCTATTGTCGAACAGAGGCAAGGTTTTATTCAAAGCATGTAGTCAAAGTCGTTTGCTGCAATTAATGGAAACCTCAAGCAAGCATGTGCCTCTGTGTGCCTAAGACGCACAAAAGATGCCTTGGGTGAAGTAATTTTCAAACACACATGATCACACTATCATCTGAGGCCTAGAGGTCACGAGTACAAGTAATAAGGGGAGAGTAGTAGGTATTGGGGACCGGGCCGAACACCAATAAATGGACGTATTGGCTTTAGAGCCACAGCTGACAGGGCTGGTTTTACTCGTCACTCACCACACACACACACACACACACAGCACCTAACCCTAACCACAGCACACAGCTGTTTGTGTTGCACTACAGCAAACACAGAAGTGAACCTGGCCATCATAATGGCAGGTAGAAGTCGTGTATCTGGGACAAAGGTTAGCATAATACAAGACTTGCTCTTGAATGGAGTGTTTGTCGGGAGTAGCTACTTGGGAAAATATGCTAATTAACTCGCAAGAGTGGGTAGTTGAAAGCAATGTGGTCATCTGAGCTCCAGAAAGCGTTTACTACCAGTATAGTGACGTGCATGAAGGAGCTGCTGTAACTGATGATTTTTTCTATTCACTTGTACAGTGTCTGGTAAGCCCTCGTCCGCCCACCTCCCTCCTCTCTGTGGCCCCATTGTAAGGCACAACAACAAGAATGTAGACAAGACTAAGAGCTTAACTAAATTGAGTGGTAAAAGTGCTTACCAATCCTTTTCTGGTTAATTGCCCATGTCATTTTTCCATCATTAGGGGCAATTTTAGGGACGTCATTTAATTCTGTGTGAGAGAGGCCTGCACAATATATTTTGTCGCATAGGTGAAATGTGAATTCATGTGTAAAGGCTTAGTGTATTTACATACACCCCTTGTATATTCAAGTCCCTCAAATGACTGGACATGGCCTTGTTTGCGTCACATGATATTTTCATCATCCTGCGTAGTGTGAGACATAAACGTGATACATTAACATACATACGTATTACAAACAGATAATAACAGATAATAAGGGTCAAACAGGGTTCAGCTGGAAAAGCAGGCTTGTAGCCAGGTTGGTCAAAAGAGCATTTGGAGAACTGGTCTACTCGTGTGGAAAACTGTCCCCAGCAAGGCGCATCGATAAAGCCTCGGTTGTCTAGCGTCACCCAGTGTCAAACTAAAATGTAACATAGCAATTCTGTGTTTTTCATATAATCTTTTAATTAGTAGTCTATTTTCCCGTCATTTCCAATATGCCATACAAAAAGGGAAAAAAGCCTAACATTCATCAATCAAGACTGATGGGGGAAAAAAAACTGCATCTTGTTTTGGGGGAACTTTTGGTGTGCTGTCCCTGCTTGTTACATTCAAGTTGAAATGAACCAAGCCTTACTCAAAGACACATGATGACACACCTCGCTGAATGACCCCCAAAGGCATTACAGGCGAGTCTCACGAGTCCGTTCCCTGTATCAACAGCAGCCTGGTCCTGGTCCCTGCCTTACGTCAATAGGCTGGCAAATACAAAGCGCACAAAACAACGTTACGCGTAACGATTGCGCTGCTGGGCGTCCCGTATAAACTCAGCATGTGTCTGACCTTGACGCGTTCAAAACCTTGAGTGGCGTAACGTGCGCACCGACGACAGGCCTATAATAACCTTTATTGGGTCATATACATACATTATAACATTTGTTGGGTCATATGCAACACACACACACACGCGCGTTGATTTCTGAATAGCCTTCAGTGTATCACATTAAAAAAAAGATAAACCTGCTTAACCCAAGTTTTTCATTGAAATGAAAGGGAAAACTTCTCAAAACGTGTGATAGAGTAGGCTACGCGTCAGTCCTTTCTATATATATATATATATATATATATATATATATATATATATATATATATATATATATAAACGGTGTTTCTCAGTTCACTCCCACGTATCCATTGACCTTAAAGCGCATGCAGGTCAGTGTGGCCTTTGTCTGCAACACAGGTGCTCAAGGTGGGAAGTAGGCTGGGCGGCGAGAGGGGGGGACACATGAACAATGGTGGTAATACAAAAAAACTTCAAACACACACACACACACACACACACACACACACACACGCACACACAATAAAGAAAACCACTAAAACGCAAAGGCGTGTCGCCCAAACGCAGACACTGGACTCCACGACAGACGGGTCGTCCTTCACCGCGACTGGAAACTAACATGCACATTACACCCATCATGACTTTGGGGGCGATTTCTTTTTTAGGCCCGTCGCTTTTAAAACCAGTCAAACAAACCAAATCTACAAATGAATGGGACAGCCGAAACACTAAACACATCAGCCTACTCTTAAAACGACTTTTTTTTAAAATAAATATATATATATAACGGCACGCAAACGATAACGTTATCTGGGCCCCTTCCGGGAAGTGCTCACCGTTCAGCGAACCCGAAGCACGACGCGAAAGAAAGACCGCATAATCCGCGCAACAAGTGTAATAGTAGGCCTATGTATTACTCACTTGAAACGAGGTGGCGAAGTGAACACGTCAGTTTCCTTGGTCTGGTTTGGTTGTAACACACACACACACTTCCCCGCCGTCGCCTTTGTGAAGTGTCCTTTGCTGAGCCCAGCCCTGATGGAGCGGCTGAAGGTGGAGTCAGCACCTCCAGGCTGGGCGCCTGACGCGGAAGTAGCGAAGCGCCGTTATTCCTGCCTTTTGCTTGTTTGTTTGTTTGTTTGTTTGTTTCTTTCTTTCTTTCTTTCTTTCTTTCTTTCTTTCTTTCTTTCTTTCTTTCTTTCTTTCTTCTTTCTTCTTTCTTTCTTCTCTCTCTCTCTCTCTCTCTCTCTCTCTCTCTCTCTCTCTCTCTCTCTCTCTCTCTCTCTCTCTCTCTCTCTCTCTCTCTCTCTCTCTCTATGTCTGTTTGTCTGTGTCTTGATCTTATTTACTAGATGGTGTGATTTCTAAAGAATATTTTTAAAGCAAGTGTTGCACAATTAACTGAAAAACAGTGTTTCAACGTGTTCCTGCACGGTCTCAATCTGACGTCGTGCATATTTTTTATAGTACACCTGCAGTGGCACGCTGCTGCTGGGTTGGGAGAGAGGAGAGAGAGAGGAGAGAGAGAGAGAGAGAGGAGAGAGAGAGAGAGAGAGAGAGAGAGAGAGAGAGAGAGAGAGAGAGAGAGAGCTTGGAGAGAGAGAGAGAGAGAGAGAGAGAGAGAGAGAGAAGAAGAAGAAGCAGAAGAAGCAGATTTGAAACCTCTCACAATGTTGATATATAGATCCTAGAGAGAGAGAGAGAGAGATGTTTACCCTGTGAATGCTATGTAATTACTTATTATAGTATGCATTTAAAGATGCATTGCATGCCAACATTACTTCATTTAACTCATTTACAGCATGTTGTTACGATGAGATTTAACACTATGTTGTACATGGAGGTTCTCAATGTGTTAATGATTTGCCTCTATATCCACAACCTTTACTTTATGGTATGGACATAGCCCGATGCAAATGCTGTTGCCAAGCAACAGCGAAATTCCCCATTCATTTCCCACGCCTAGATAGCATTTACAGCCAAGATGGCCGCTAGGTGAATAAGGCCCATGGAGTAGGGCCCGTATTGAAGTTATCTTGTTAATTGTGGACCCCTATCACCACGATCAGAGCTATGGCCCAGTTGGAGGTGATTTCTTCAAGTGGTGTGACAATTGTTCTTGGTCATGTTTCCAAAAACCAAAGCTCATAGAGTTCATCAGCCCATGCTCTTATGCCTGTAATCACAAAGAGGGAGCTGGTTGAACTTGTTGAGCAGTCCAAGTCTATGCCAATCATGGTCAATGGTAAAATGAGCTTTCTCTGCAACCAAAGTTGCAGATTAAGGCAAATTTATCTTTATTTTTTTACTTTTACCATGATCTGTCTTCAAAGCTCAAAAACTATTAAGAAAGTTAGAGATTATAAGTGTCTCTCCTATTGTAGTAAACTAAAGTGTGGTTAGATCTATTAGATGTGGGTTGTCCTTAAAAAACACACATCTTTCTGCCCAAGGGTTTATTTATGTAAGTGTTTGTATGTGTCTCTCCCTTCACTACACTGGCTGTAGGTGGTAAAAATATATGATAATGATAAAAATATAAGGATAATGATGACACCTAGTGGAAGTGTTACAACACTGTAGGTCTATAGTAATAGGGTGTAGTTTTGCATATTTGCAAGACATGTTGCAAAATACGCTGCAGCTGACAGTAGCCTTGATCAGATTCACAAAGCCATGCATTTCATCACCCGTTTATCCATGTGTGTTTGGCCACAGGTTGTATAAACTGCTGTGACAAAGCTTTTTGGTAGCACTTCATTTTACAGGTCTGCAGATTTCATGGTAGGTGATAATTAGAAAGTAATGTATTTGAAATGTCTTTGAAATTCACAAGCAGGACAACTTAGAGCTCCGCCTAATTACAAAGGTATATAATTCCTCTATATTTTGCATGTGAGCCTAATTATGACTACCAATTAACTTGGTGCAACTATATAAAATAAATTACCAGCTATAACTGCTTATTGGGAAATATAATATATATATACAATTATTTGGTTTTAATTTCCAAGAAATGTCAAATCTCACCATACTTACCATGATTTGCAGACCTGTTAAATGAAGTGTTACCAGCTTTTTCTATCATAGCTAAAATCTAATCTCAAAAAGCTTTAAAATTCAAGAAAAAAATTGTCCTGTCTGCACAACTAAATAATTGTTTTACTGACTTCATACCCAGCGGGTGATCCTCCAGCAGTAACTCTAGGAACCAGTGGCCTGCTTTGACTAAACAGCTGAATGAATCTGTTTACTTTGTGACAACGTCTTTAAACATCAGCGTTATATTATCCTAACAAAGACCAAGAATTTAAGTGTTGGATCTGCAAACATTCAGGCATGGCCACGGGCTGAAGCTGTTTATTATGTGGATCAAAAACAGGAATTGTTTTCTCAGGGTGTGCAGCAGAGCAGGGCTATGCTGGGACAAGTAGACTGGTTGGTCTTCCCTCAAGACAGAGAGAGAGAGAGAGAGAGAGAGAGAGAGAGAGAGAGAGAGAGAGAGAGAGAGAGAGAGAGAGAAGAGAAGAAGAAGAAGAAGAAGAAGAAGAAGAAGAAGAAGAAGAAGAAGAAGAAGAAGAAGAAGAAGAAGAAGAAGAAGAAGAGATACATAGATAGATAGATAGATAGATAGATAGATAGATAGATAGATAGATAGATAGATAGATAGATCGATAGATAGATAGATAGATAGATAGATATACTTTATTGATCCCAAGCTGGGAAATTGCAGTGTAGCAGCAGCATTATACACAGTAACAACAACAACAACAACAACACAAAGAATTAAAGAATAAAATGCAATATAAAAAATGTATAAAAATGTATAAATAAATTGTAGTGCAAAGTAAAAATATTAAAAAAAATTAAAAAAATAAATAAAAAAATAAAAATATATATATATATATATATATATATATATATATATATATATATATATATATATATAAGGTGCAAAGAAGAAGAAGAAGAAGAAGAAGAAGAAGAAGAAGAAGAAGAAGAAGAAGAAGAAGAAGAAGAAGTGAGAAACAGATTTGAAACCTCTTGCAATGCTGATATCTAGGTACACGCGCACACACACACACACACACACACACACACACACACAGATAAAAGGGACCTAGTGGACAAAGTCAGGATGTGACATCATACAGGAAGAGAAGCCAAACAACTTTTTTTCTTTTCTTTTTTTTCCCTCTGCCTTTCTGCCTGTCTGTTGTGAGCTGCAGCGGGTTTCAGCTGGAGCCTCCCTGTCTGTTAGTGGCCGTGAAAGAGAGGAGCGAGGGGCTGCAGGGAGAGAGGGGACAGAGCTGGACTTGTTCTCCACAGGGAATTTAAGTCAACGGAGGGCTGCTTCCCACCACATTCCTGATCCTTTGCTCTGGGATACCAGCCAGGTACAGTGAAGTTGTTTTTCTTTTCTGCAACCCCCCCCCCCCCCCCCCCCCCCCCCTCATCCTCCTCCCCTCCTCTCCCTCTCTCTGTCTCTTTTTTTGTTATGGATTTTCTACTTATTCACTTGAATTGATTGTGAGTCACTTGTTTTCCTCTCCGAACGGGTCTCAAGAAAGAGCTATTGTTCTGCTCCAGTGCTCATAGGTCAGTCGTCTTCAGGCACCTACAAGACCAGGCAAGATTTTGTGTGAGGTTTGTTGTGAGGCATGCATGACAGATAGCAGATTTAAGAGAAACAGACCCAAATCCCCTCAGCACATTCTTCTGTGTAGAATTGCTTTCGATTGCCTTTTTTGTTTTTCCACAACCTCAGCCAGAATCTTGATTCTAACGGAAGATCAATATTAAAACTGGCTTTTCATGCCACAAGCGCTTGTTGTGGAATCCGTTACGGCTGTCCTCTGACCACGTATCTGCGTCCCTAGTGGCTACTATTTACTCTGGAGACTACTCTTTTACCATGCAGAGAAGAGTACGTCAGACAGAGGAGGCTTCTGCTCCTCGCACTAAATCAAGTCAGTTTGTGGCACTTAGACTCAAACTGGAGGGGGGTTGAAAAGTCAACAACAGAAGAAAACTGAGCAACATGAACAAAACGTCAGTCAGCCTGTGGTTATTTCTGTGGCACATGCTTTTATATCTTTAAATACGATACAGTTCTCAGGAAATTCTTGTGGACGTAGGGTTCAGTGTATGTTTGGACGCCAGGAAAGATGAATAGGCTATGACCGCAGCAGAACAGAAGAGAATAACTTCTGTGGATTTGGGGCAACAGAATATTTCAACCAAAAGTCCCTCAGGAAGTCTTGGTTTGAACAGGACACATGACACAAATGCGGATGTAGTCACAACGTCACACCCCCCCCCTCCCTTCAGTCACTTTTGTATCAAGCTATGGAAGCCAATCTGTAAGAAAATGTAAATGTTAGTACTGACATTCTGCACAGCCTTTAAACGCATAATTAATTTGGTCCTGTCAATATTTAAATCAAGCAGTAGGTCTTGTTCTTGAGCAATATCTGTCTTCATCATATGATTTCTTTTTCGAAATTATATCATTCAGCAACATTTGCCTTCTTCATTTGACATGATGATAGATCAAAAGTACTGAGGACTTAAGAACTGGTGCAGAGCTTGGTTCTAGATTGATTCAATATATTATCCTACCAGATGGTTTAAAATATGTGTATTTTCCTCTATAAAAATAAATTGCCTCATAGTTTTTAAACCCCTTGTTATTACTAAGATAGAGCGCTGAAGATATGTGCTTTGTCGTGTACCGTTTTGCGTTATCTATCTAAACTGTCCCTTCAGTGGCCTACACTGGCAATCAGTACTAATTGCCGGCAATGAGAAACTTATCTCGTCACACAATGAGATAAGTAACTGGTGGACTCCAATTACTCCAGTGTGCAGAATGCAGATTGGCAGTGGCTCACGAATTACCAGAGATATGCATTTTGTAAACAATCTATCTATATGATTTATGCTTATTTGCCATAACATAATCATTGTAATTGTGCATTTGCAGCTCTGTGTTCTGCACAAAGTGAGGACGTGTGACAATTAGGATTTAATGAGTGTGTAATATACTCTCCTCACTTGCTCTCCATTTCCCAGACAAATGACACCATTGGGGAAATAGGAGCTTCCTCCGATCTGCATTCACAGTTCTTCAGGGAACACTTATAAACTGTAATAACAGTTTACTTACCTGGAACCACACTCAAATTCAGCCACATCAACTAAACAGGGTTTTATTTTTCTAACCCCACTATCCAAGAGGAGGAGGGGGGGGATACTCAACCCCTAATGGCCCTGTGTCTCGGACAAGTGTTCAGCAAGGACAAAACCTTCCGGCCTCGGAAGAGGTTCGAGCCGGGCACCCAGCGCTTCGAGCTCTACAAGAAGGCGCAGGCCTCGCTGAAGTCGGGCCTGGACCTCAGGAAGGTGGTGCAGCTGCCCGAGGGGGAGAACATCAACGACTGGATCGCCGTGCACGTGGTGGACTTCTTCAACCGCATCAACCTGATCTACGGCACGGTGAGCGAGTTCTGCAGCGAGCGCTCCTGCCCTACCATGTCCGGTGGCCTGCGCTACGAGTACCGGTGGCAGGACGGCGAGGACTACCGCAGGCCCACCAAGCTGCCCGCCCTCAAGTACATGAACCTGCTGATGGACTGGATCGAGTCGCGCATCAACGACGAGGACATCTTCCCCACCAGAGTAGGTGTGTGTGAGGAAAAAAAAGCCCGGCAACGATACGATTGCATGTAGCCATACAAACCCCTCGTGGGTGATAGAGTACCCATTATGTTAATGATTTCCTTAATCAACAGTCAAAAAAATAAATGTGTCCTGCTGTATTTATTTTCCTGAATAGAGGTTATAATGGGGGAGGTTGGAATGGGGGTTAATTATACAATGACAATGACATTTGGCTAAGAGTCAGTGTTCCTGATGAGGTTGTGGGATTATTGCCATCTCATCACCATTAGATGACAGTCAGAATGTCAGAATGAAGGAGACGAGCTCAGTGCACCACAATACACTTTCACATAAAAGGCACCATTGAGCAATCATGGTGTGGTCTAAATATGATAGTGATGGGGAGGCAGAATAGTTTAGTGGTTATTAGGGTGTTTGGCTCCCGGCGAAGGCCTTCTGGGTTTCAACCCCAATCTCCTCCGTCTACCTGTTGGCCTCCTTGAGCAAGATTCCTAACCCCTATACCTGCTCATTAAGGAGATGTCTCTAAGAAAAAGAATCACTGTAAGTCACTTTGGATAACAGCGTCTGCTAAATGACTAAATAGTAAATAGAGATCATTCAAAATGGGGGCCTAAAAAAAGCAAACAAATGCAGTCTCTCAAACTGACAACACAATTCTCCTCCCCCAGGTGTCCCTTTCCCCAGGAACTTTCAGCAGGTGTGCAAGAAGATGCTGAGCCGGCTGTTTCGTGTTTTCGTGCACGTGTACATCCACCACTTTGACAGCATATGCAGCATGGGAGCCGAGGCCCACATCAACACGTGCTACAAACATTACTACTACTTCATATCCGAGTTCAGCCTCATCGAGCACTCTGAGCTGGAGCCCCTGGTGAGGTGAACTGATGGGGATGATGGAGGTGTTGAAGATAGGAGGGGAGCAGGATAGTGTAGTGGCTCATGTATGGGGTAGGGCAAGATGCTTACGCCCTATGCTTCTTATTGGTGGTGTTGTGTAGCTCAACTGGTCGAGCAGTGGGAATCAATGCATACACTATCACTTATTGTGAGACACTTTGGATAAAAGTTCACCAAATGGCATATATTTCTCTTAATTAATTAATTAATTTTATTTATTTATAAAATAGTAGGTGTTTTAGTAGGTGCCCTCAGAATCAGTATGCCTTGTGAAAATAAGCTAGATGAACACCAAGTCACGGAGGCCAAAGGTCATGAAACACCTCATGTTTGTCACTGTACTGAAGTCATTGTTACAGTTTGCAGTGAACAAAATCCATACTACTGAACTCCACAACTTCCATTACACTTAGGGCATTTCATAGTAATATCAATGTTTTTGATAGGGCTAGATAAACTGGTTTGGTGAGCCTGACAAGGCTCATCCTGAATCCGGGAACACAACTATGGGAACATGTTGGGAACGTGTTTTAGAAACACTTAGGTGTCCTACTTTAAATATCCAAATGCAGTATTGTTGTTGTTAACACTTAAGTATGTTCAAGTGTGTCATTTTACACTGTATTGACAGTGTACAATTATTGTCTTTTTTTACATATGTATCTCTCCCTTCATTCTACAGAAAGCCATGACAGAGAAGATATGCAACTAAACCCAACCCATGGAGACAGTCTGCCAGTTTACATTTTACCATTTCCTGAGCCTGAAGAGGAATCACTTCAAAACCAAATACAACCTAACAAAAGACAATTTGAGTTATAAAGTCCTGAGTAAGACACAAAAAAAAAAACAAAAAAACATATTGTGAAGCATTTCCTTGAAGCTATACATGGAGCTTGTTTCTCTATATGGCCTATTGTCTTTGTTTTTTTTTATTCAATATAAATTGTGTTAAAAGCTGCATTTTCTTTGATACTCTTGATTGATCCAAAACAATGGTACCAGAGAGATTATTTACGTTATTGTGTTCATAAATATGTTATTTTCATTATAAAGTCAATATAATTACAGTGTACATTGTTGTCATGTTATATATAGGCCTATATGTATATATATGTATGTATATTATCATAGGGTTTCTCATGTTCATCTGAAGGCAGATGCTTCCGGAATAACCCAGAAAGGGTTGTGACGTAGGCAGCTTGATGGACATTCTAGTTGCGTTGCGTAATGCACCAAATTCCCCCTGGCCTGGCTGAGGGCGTGGCGAAATGAAACGACGTCACTAACTGACGTTATTCGCGGCCAATAGGAATTCATATTTTGCAGCAAAAAAGGCGGAAGTAACTGCCGGTCGTTTTCCCGCCCTCCTCGTCACAGGCTAGCTAGGAGGATTTTACCAGACTGTTGGCCGTCCGCTATGGCTTCTTGCATCAGATGGCGGCTGAGGTTTTCACTGAAGGGTTTAGCCGGTTTGGGCACAGTTTCCAGGTAAATCCTTTGGACATTATTTAGCATTTTAAGCTGCTTTAAGATAATCAAAGCTTAGTGTAGAAGACAATGTGGTTATTGGATGTTAGCTACTTTCGAGATGTCTACTGACTTAGTTAAAGGATGGTCGCTCTGAGGGTTCATGTCGATGACAAGTGATGATGAATATTGTGTTATGGTTTATGGGCATTTGAACTTGCACGTTATTATTCCTTTGTTGTCAAATATGTACCGATGACGGAAGAATTTGCGACGAACCAATTGAACGGTTTATCTCACGTTAATGGCACTCAAAACTATTGTTATGTTAAACAGTCAGGCCTGCATTTCTAAAGTGCATACTTTTTCTGGGCTTGCTGACAATGGACTAAATGACCACTAGCTAAATGCTAACTATTTGGTACTCATCATTCGTGAATGTTCTGGGGACCAATTCACCCGCTATTCATCTTTTTAATGAATATTAAAAAAAATATTGTAAGGTCAACTGGTCAGTGTTTGGTAAATTGTCTAGAAAGTTGGTTGTACGTCTATATTTCACATCTATACCACGTCCTGTGTGTCTTCCATTTCATATTCTCTAACCTGGAGGATCTTCACTGTTCTTATGTCATGTATCTTTCCCTGGTCAACATATGCTTATTGTCATTTTATGGTTTTGCAGTTGGCAGACATGGTGAGGCACACTGCCATGGCAGACCTGCAAGTCTTCCAGCACGGTCTACAGGTGAGGACATGTTTGCATTGAATCATGCAGGTACACTTTCACAACCTTTTATGGGTCAACATGTAACTTCCTGAAAACGCAGACCTCTCCACCGCAGGGCATATCTCTGAGTCATTCACTGCGTTTAGCTTCTGGGAATACCCAGAGGGAGATAAAGTTAACACTCACTTTGATGACATGTCATATAAGCCCAATCAGGTTTGACAACTCGCTTACTGTTGGTAACAATTTGTAGGTTAACTGCTTTACCTTCAGGTTCAGAATAAATAGAGTATTGGTGTTTTTCGGGGCAGGGTGAACAACAGTGATTATGTGTGGTGTTTCTTCTGGTCCTTTCATTATGTTTTCTAAGGATTGACATCTGGTTACTCTCGCGCTTTCCCTTCCCTCCCGCCCTGCCCCTGCTTTCTGCTCTGTGTGCTTCCAGTCACAGGGTGGCTCCCTGGCTGTGGGCCAAGCCACTGACAGCAAAGGGGGAAGTCAGCAGAATTTGACAGCCACGGTGGAGAGACAGCGCCTCTCCAAAAGCCCAGCAGGTACTACATCTTAGTGACACAGTTCTAGTCCAACTTTAAAAAACGACAAGCACTAGCAGCACTATTTGAATGCACAATTTCATCAAATGCTTTTGAACGAAAGTGATGCAGTGAGGTGTTTAACTGTACCAATGTTGCATACAAAAAACTTTGCGTTGTATTGGTGTAGTATGCAAATGTTATATTATTATTTCCCAGCTGCTGTGGAAATTGAGAAAAGCCAGCCAATGAACATCCCAGAAGCAGCCAAAAGAAAGAAGAAGAAAAGGACAAGAGCAACAGACAGCTTCACAGGAAGCTTTGACGGTACAGACGGACACATATATTTTCTGTTGATACATAGCCATTTTAAATGTGTATTTGGGTCAGATTTTTCAAAGATTAATGTTTGTTGTTTTTCCCAGACCTCTACAAGCTGACAGATGAAATGTTGGGCCAGGGCGCATATGCCAAAGTGCAGGGATGCATAAGTCTTCAGGATGGGAATGAGTATGCTGTGAAGGTAAGATAACTGGAGCTTAAATCAACCAGGAAAGATAAAAGAAGATGTATTCAGTATTTTGCAAAGATCACATAAGTGCTTGTGATCTTTGGCACTGAATGTCATGATTTAATTCACTTAAACTAAATGATGATTTAGATTTGTATATTAAAATGTTTGTTTCGCCTAGATCATAGAGAAAAGCGCAGGGCACAGTCGTAGCAGGGTTTTCCGAGAAGTAGAGACACTTTACCAGTGTCAGGGAAACAGGTGAGAACTCATTAACAAAAATGTAACTCATTTCTAAAGCATACAAAAAATAAATCTCTAACCTTTGGTAAACCTATTGCACTCAGGAATATCTTGGAACTCATCCAATTCTTTGAAGATAGTTCCTGCTTCTACCTGGTGTTCGAGAAGCTGCGTGGAGGTAAACATCAATGATTGTGATTTTTTTTATTATTATTATTTTTTTTATTCTTTATTGCCACCATTGATATGTGTTATCCTATCTGTACTCCAACTTGATAATATGTTTCCCATAGGCTCCATTCTAACACACATTCAGAACCGGAGGCACTTTGATGAGCTGGAGGCCAGCAGGGTGGTCCGGGACATCGCCCAAGCTCTTGACTTCCTTCACACTAAAGGTAGGTTGCCACCCAAAACTCCTCCTAACTGGATACAAATGGCAAGCTGTTCCTCAATGTGGTTTTCTTTCTTCATTTCAGGCATTGCACATAGAGACCTCAAACTGGAGAATATTCTTTGTGAATACACTGACCGAGTAAGATAAAAAAAAAAAACAACCTTCAAACCTTTTTTGATGAAATTTGTGTTTGAGTGCTGATATGAGGCAGGTTGTAAGCCCTCTTATCTGTTCCCTGTTACCAGGTGTCCCCGGTGAAGATTTGTGACTTTGACCTGGGAAGTGGAGTGAAGCTGAGCAGTGCTTGTACACCAATCACAACTCCAGAGCTCACCACACCGGTAAGGCTAGCAGTTGGCTTTCATTATATGATGATTACACATTCAGCATTCGAAATGACCAATGACTAATGTTTCACTACAATCACTAATGTGCCCGTTTCGGTAGTTTGTTTAAGGCCAGTCACAAAAAAGTACACGCACTAAACAGAACAATCTATCATAGAAAAATAATGGATTCCCTCAACAACAGCATAGCTTTACTCTTATATAAAACAATAAATGGAATACGTTTAAAACCAAGACATGTGCAACACAAGAACTGATTAAGACATATTATGAGACATTAGGCGAATAAATACTCATAGTCCCACAGGCTCAACCAAGTCGATACAAGCCTTAAACGAACATTGTAGCATGTAGAAATCACACACTGTATTATATGCTCAACTTTAGTATTCTGTAACCCAGTGGTTCTCAAGCCACTCTCCCGGGGGGGCGCGGGTTCAAAAAGGAGGACAAATACGCGTCCGGCTTTAGGCGGACTGTCCGGTTTTTCAAAGCCCTGTCCGGCGTCCGGCGCAGCGTCAAGCCGGACGCGTATTTGTCCTCCTTTTTGAGAGCGCAATAGTAACACACCGCGCACCCCCCCCCCCCCCCGCCGGTGGCAGGTCCGCGGTGTGTTACTATTGCGCGCACCCCCCCCCCCAGTCGGCCGTAGGTCCGCGGTGTGTTACGATTGCGCGCACCCCCCCCCCCCCCCGTCGGCCGTAGGTCCGCAGTGTGTTGCTATTGCGCGCGCCCCCCCCCCCCCCCCCCCCCCCCCCCGTCGGCCGTAGGTCCGCGGTGTGTTACTATTGCGCGCACCCCCCCGCCCCCCCCCCCCCCCGTCGGTCCTAGGTCTGCGGTGTGTTACTATTGCGCGCACCCCCCCCCCCCCCCCCCCGTCGGTCCTAGGTCTGCGGTGTGTTACTATTGTGCGCACCCCCACCCCACCCCCCCCCCGTTGGTCCTAGGTCTGCGGTATTGCGCGCACGTCGCCCCGTCGCCCCCCCCCCCCGTCGGTCCTAGGTCTGCGGTGTGTTACTATTGCGCGCACCCCCCCCCGTCGGCCGTAGGTCCGCGGTGTGTTACTCAGAGCTCCCGCCTGAGTTATAACTGATGACAGACATTTACAGATCTCAGTACACATGTACAGATCTGTTTACACATTCACAGATGTGTGTACACTTACAGATCTCTGTACACATTTGCAGATTTGTCTTTACTTGCAAAATGAATACAGACACACAGATTTTTTTTTACACTCACACAAATGTGAATACAGACACACAAATCTTATCGCAAACACACAAATGTGAATACAGACACACAAATCTTATCACAAACACACAAATGTGAATACAGACACACAAATCTTATCACAAACACACAAATGTGAATACAGACACACTGATTTTTTTTACACACACACAAATGTGAATACAGACAGACAAATCTTATTACGCACACACAAATGTGAATACCGGTACACAGATTGAGATACGCACACACAATTTATATTGTCTCAATAATACCCCCCTTTAGGTCCGAGGAGTGTTACAATTGCGCGGGGGGGGGGCCCCGACTGCAATGAACAAGTTTTGGGGGGGCCCAGCCTGAAAAAGGTTGAGAACCCCTGCTGTAACCTGTTTGTTTTAGATGTTTTTTAATACCTGAAATGTTGAATGTAACAGAACGATACAGTAGATGCCGTGTTGCCAAACGATTATCCTTCGGTACAATAAAGTGCATCTCATCGTTCACTCTCCCTTCTCTCTCCTCTCTAGTGTGGTTCGGCTGAGTACATGGCCCCCGAGGTGGTGGAGGTGTTCACCGATGAGGCCTCCTTCTATGACAAGCGCTGTGACCTGTGGAGCCTGGGGGTCATCCTGTACATCCTGCTGAGTGGCAGCCCCCCTTTCACCGGACACTGTGGCAGCGACTGCGGCTGGGACCGGGGAGAGATGTGCAAGACTTGCCAGGTAGGTACACCTCAACAGGTCTGGTTCCCAGTCCCCTATCCCCACCATGATGCATCTATATGGAGGCTGTAAGCCATTAGTTTGATATTTAAGCTTGTCCCTGTGGATTTCCACTGTTTTGGTTTGTTGACTTACTGTGCTCTCTGCAGCTACTGCTCTTGCATTAGTAGGAGTAGAGAGGATGCAGTTAGTTGGCTGATGGGTAATAACATGGTGTTATCTGAACACTCCAACATATACAGCTATTTAAATGTGTGTATGTGTTTTTTTTTAGAGTCACTTGTTCGAGAGCATCCAGGAAGGGAAGTATGAGTTTCCAGAGCGAGACTGGGCTCGCATCTCGGAAGGAGCCAAAGACCTCATCTCCAAACTGTTGGTTCGGGATGCCACCCTGCGCCTCAGTGCTGCTCAAGTCCTAAAGCACCCATGGATGCAAGGGGTGTGTGTTCTTACATTGACAGTTGATGATCTTTTCTCCGATTTTTTTTCTTCACATTTTTGAAGTAGAAATATGGCACAAACTTTATGTTGCCACTTTTAGAACTTGACTTTAGGTTTACTCAGAGCAATGTGTTTTCAAGTCCCAACTTTTTATGCTAATGTTTGTTTGTTTTTTCGGTCCAGAATGCTCCCGAGAGAGGTCTTCCCACTCCTCGTGTTCTACAAAGGTGAGCTTTTGCTCTCAGCTTTTCAAGCAAATATTTAGTTTACTTGACAAATGGGTGATCTCTATCCATTAACACTGTTTTAATTAACACACCATCCACCCACTAATAGAACAATTTCTGTGGAAATATTTGAGATTTATGTCCAGGTGTTAATATAAGGGGATGAAATGATTCATCCGATGCATTCTTTGTAATTACATAAACGCCTACTGTTATTCATGGATTAAAAGTTTGGATAGTTTTGCATTGTACTGACTTGGCTGAATGAATTCAAACTGCTTGCCGTATCCCACCTACGTTTTTGTACGATTGCAATACCAACATTTACTTGGCTAAAGAAAGTGTTTTTATTCACCTAATGCCTCGGTAATTGCTTTAGATTTTGTATTATCTATTTATTTCTGCGTTCCTCCTTGCTCCTTTAAGGGCATAATGTGGCCTGAGACCGTGAGACCTTTTATAACTGATTAAGGGCTATACAAATGAAACTGACCTACTTCACCAAGCACAACATTAAACGCCTCATCCCCTCTCTGCGCTTCCAGGAACAGCAGCACCAAAGACTTGACGCAGTTCACCGCCGACGCCATCGCCTTCAACCGCCAGCTATCGCAGCAGGACGAGGAGCAGGAGGACACGGAAGCCGTCGTCGTCGTTGCCAACGCGGTCAGCTGCTCCATGCGTCTGTCCCCGCCCTCCAACTCCAGGTTGGCGCGCCGACGGGCACAGTCCAACGCTGTGCGTGCTGCAGACTTCCTGCCCTCGGCAGAGCCACGCGTCGCTACTTGACCCACCAGCACCTTGATGATAATGGTGATAGGTAAATCATCGATGGTAAACTTTAAGAGCCTTTAAGAGCCAAGGAGAACAGTTTGAACTGTTCTCCTTCTCTTCCGTCTGCCCATTGGTCCTCTGGTCTATGTTGTCACCTCTGCATCATCATCATCATCAGAACCACTTTTTAAAAAGGTCTGTCATTTGTCTTGGAACTTAACTAAAATGAGCAGTAATGGTATTATGGTGGCACAAATTGACCCATGCTCCCTAATGATGATGTTGATGATGATGGTAGCCTAGAGAACCATGTTTGAACCATTCCTCTCATATTGACATCTGCGTTATCACATCTGCATCCAATGTTTAATTTTTTTTAAAAGGACTGATGCAATTTGTGTAGGAACAGGGCCGGTATTGTGCGATATGGTAGCACAGTGTGGAACAATGACAGATGATGGAAAATGCTGCTGTGTTTGGTGTTTTAGTGTAGCTTTGTGATGCGTAGTTTCCATTGGTGAAGTACTTTTCATGGTCAGGTCTTATCTGGTCACTGCTCTTGTCGTTTAGGGGGACATGTAATCCCTGGCTACCTCATGTCTGTTAAGGTTTCCTGTTCCTGTTGCAGGCTTTGTTTTCAAAAGTGCTTAAGTTGGTTAAGTGCTTAAGGACTCTTATTATTAATACATGCACTTAATTTATACAGCCTTGAGTTAGGTTTTCTGAAGTGAGCACACAGCCTTTATCAAACAGTTTAGGGTTATTTTTTTTACAAAAGGTTTTAGGTTTTTTACAATGAGAATACATATATTTTGTCTTTTGCATATTACTCAGATGATCAAATCAGATGTTCATTGTCATTAATTTTATTTGTATTGTTCCAGCTGTGAATGTGTTCTTAATATTTTATTAAGTAGTGTTTTTACCTTCCTTTTTTTACATGAGCTGGCTTATTAGTGGTTTCTAAATTACAAAGAGTAGTGGGATTTAAGTTATAGATTGAATTTGATTTTGAAATGGAGCTAGTTCTCTTCAAAGTGATATGTTTTAAAACAGTTGCTATGTTGTTTTGTAGAAATGTGTTTTTCTAACTGCTCAACCTGTGGCACACGGCCTACCCTTTCACTTTAAACCATTAGTTTGAATATTGGGGACAAGAAAGGTGAATTTAAACCGTTCTGCTCCTTAACCGCTAACATTACACCTCAGATTCCTCAAGTCCACCATGTTTTGGTGTGTTTGTGTAAAACTGTAATACCAACAATCACTTGTGTGATTGTGAAAGTATTTATTCGCCTAATGTCTCATGTTATATCTGTCTTGGATCAGTTCTTGTGTTGCACATGTCTTGGTTTTAAATGTATTCAATTTATTTTTTTATATAAGAGTAACTCTATGCTGTTGTTGAGGGAATCCATTATTTCTTTATGATGGCTTGTTCTGTTTAGTGTGTGTGTGTACTTTTTTGTGACTGACCTTAAACAAACAAAACAGGCATTCAACAATTTTCAGTGTTGAGTACTGTGATTTGGTCAGTTAGGTTGCAGCTGACAGAAACATTTACTTTTTTACCCCCTTGTTTTTTTTTATTATTTATAACTCGCTTTGTTTTAAGTGTATGCACTTTTAATATATTTTTGTGTTCAGTATCTACTTATGTTTGAATGGGGTCACCAACTTTTTCTCCCCACAAACCTGTTAACTTTGTTGGCCATGTTGCTCACTAATGTTCACAGCATGTGAACAGATTTTTCCCTGTTGCCATGGACACTCCATCCCCATAGCAACAAAGGGCCTTCACAGGCAGACATGAATAAACAAAGATTTATCGTGAGTGAACCCATTTGGAAACTCACTTGTAAAAGCCCTCCCACTCATCCTTGTACGTGTTTGTTTATGAACTGTGGTTGAATGAGAAACATTGAATGGGATTGTAACTGATATCCTGACATGTTAAACCTCTTGAGATCCTATGCAAAGAAGTCCTTCCTGCATTATCTTTCCAAGTGTTTCCCAAAAATAAAACATTCACAAGAACAGTGTTGTTTTTTTCCCTGACAAATCTGTCATTTATGTTATGATTGTTTTTTTTCATGAAGAAGAAAAAGTAAAAAGCGACCAATCAAGACTTGCAAAAAGGCAAGTCAGCCACATCTTCAGTAGGTGTGTGCTGAATGAGGGGCAGAGGATGACAGAGGATGAGGTGTGGTTCACCTGCGCATGTGTGCATGTGCATACTGTCGTCAGCATATGATATAAACTAAAATGGATAGCGGTGGGACTTGATGATATCCTTGCAAAGCTTTGAAAGTTGTTTTTCATTATTAGATTAACATCACGATTAGCCTACCTACCCTTTAATGACTGAACAATACTTTCTTTTTCTTTTGTCTTTCCTTTGCCATCCGCACGTAACAATGTTGAATACGGTTCACTTAAAGTAATTTCACAATATCATATTCAACACCAGTGATTTTGTTCAACATCCTCAGCGGCCGTCAGAAATGCTAAAAAAAAAAAAATTAGTAATGAACCCGTGCCCGCGCAAATGATTACGCGCGCACACGTCGCCATTTACGCCCCCGTGGGAGCGCACTTTTATAAAACAACGCGTCTCCCTCCACCCGGTCTGTCGTTTCACCGGCTCACATCCAAGAAGTCCTCATCCCCACTAGGTCTCCATCCGAGGGGTTTAAAATATAAACCTGGAAAAACATGGAGATAATCAAGATCGTCAAACGTAAGTAAAAACAAAGCAAGCGCGCATCGCCGTTACGGCAGCGTGTCTCAGCATCACCTGTTGGCTCACGTCTACAGAGATGGAGACGTGTCGCCTATCAATTTGTAGTTTTAGTTGAAAACCTTTTTAGTTGTCACTGTACATTATAATAAATAGGCCTACGGATAATAGGCCTGTTTGAGGATAACGGCAGCGTTTTCTATATCAACAAAAAGTGTAGGCCTATTATAGTCAATTTCTTAATAATAACCCTGTTCCTATTTCCGACTTCAAATAGGTTAGTCATATTAAAAAAGGTATTATTAGTTATTAATGTTATTAATTAGGCTATTGGTTATTGTTGTTAGTTATTAATGTTCGTATTATATTATTTTTTTAAGACCGGTTTGCACTTATTTGCTCAGCCGCCTCCTGTCGTCCATTATCGCACATGCCGCTGAGGAAGTGACCACCAGGAGCACAGCCTATCCATATGCCGCCAGGAGCCGCTCCTCCTGAGAAGTAGTCCCTCTCTGGCGGAGGATGGCGCCGGCGAACGCAGCCGCCTCTTCCTCCTCCTCCTCTTCCTCCAGGCCCCCCCCCGCCGGCGGCCGGAAGCGCGCCCCCCCGCCGCGGCCGCCCGGCCTGCCGTCCCCGGCGCTGTGCTGCGCATGCGGGCTGTGCGTCCTGCTGGCCGGCGTCAACGTCACGCTGCTGGGCGCCTTCGCCTTCGCCACCCTGGCGCCCGCCGGAAACCCGCCCATCGTCGTCGGACCCCTGCTCCTGGTCGTGGCCCTGGTCTTCTTCACGGCGTGCTGCGTGTTCAGCAGGAGGCCCGTGGGGGGCCCCGCGGGGGGCCACGCCGCCGCCGCGGGGTGCGACTCCGGCTGGGGGCTGATGAAGATGGGGGGCGGCGGCGCCGTCGTGGCGTTAGAGATGGAGACCAGTGAGCTCACGCTGCAGGAGACCACCATCACCACCACCGCCGTGCAGCTCAGCCCCACCAACTCGCCGCCCTCGCCCTCGTCGTCCGACCACGACGACGACGGCGGGGAGAGGCGCCCTGAGCTGATGGTGGGTGTCACCCCAGATGACCCCTCCTTGACCCCAGGGTGCAGGTGCAACGGCTCCCTCCAGGTCCAGCCATAATCTGTGTCTCTGTTCTACCATGTCTCTTATTTCTAGACTATATCTTTTCCTTGTATTATCATTTATTTTCACTGTATTGTTGTATTCTCATTGTATTGTTATATTTTCATTGCATTGTTGCGTTTTTGTTCCATTGTATTGTTAAAGCACCCGTATTGCAAATTTTGTATGAAAGGCGCGATAGAAATAAAGTTTTGATTTGATTTGATAATGAGACTTATGCAACATAGCAGATGTTATAGCTGGGTTGCTTTTGATCATCAGTCAATATCTGCCTGGCTTGTACACAGCCTACAGATGTAACACTGAATTGTGTGAATTTTGTTGTCATTTGTTGATGTCTAACAATGCGGTGAAACTGTAGAATCTGACTTGGTGTTGGTAAATTGAAATGGTTCAATAGCTTGGCCTACATGATTTCATTAAAACATGATTAGCCTGTATTAAAACTTACATAAAACTACATAAAAAAGGAGCAGAAATGCTTTTTGGTGTCATTTTAGTCAGGCCTCTCTATAAAACACATAATAAACTATGTGGTAAAAATGCATCACGTGCAACCATGGAGGTTTTGTGAATGCTGAGAAAAAATACAATATTACAATCTGACTAAACTGTGGCTTGTTTATCAGCTTTAGACACTTACTTGCATGTGTATTAGTACCTTTCATTTTATCTCAGTTTAGAACATGTTGTAGATGGACATGTAATTGAATTACATGTCCAATCTTTATTGCAGTGTAACAATTTACAATGGCCTACTAATGATACTATTCCAAAAACACTCACTTAAAACACACACTTAAAATTGTAATAATACGATGCATTTGTGAGGGATCCGGCCTATGTTCTCTGTTTCCACTGATCTTTACGTTTTAAACATCAAAAGAAACCTATAACCCTAAAAAAGGTATGTTGCATAGCGTAAAACAATAGCAAGAACAAAAAAGCAAGTGGTGGTACACAGGGTACAACACAAGGCAGAGGTAATATCCGGCACGGGGGAGATAGGAGGGCTGCTGGACACACAGGATGTAAAGAGGATCCTGTCTTATCGGAGATGTGCTGGTGTCGTCAGAGCAAACACTCCCTCCACCCCTCCTCTCCATCCCCCCCCCCCCCCCCCCCCCCAGCATGGTGCCAATTCCCTGGGCATCAGAACCAGCATCTGCCGGCCAGGGCTGGATTACTGCTGTTTACCCATCATTACACACACACACACACACGCACACACACGCACAAAATCACTAGAAAACATGACAGAAGCTGCTAAATGCTAACCCCAGCTTTTGAGATTGATGATGATGATGATGATGATGATGATGATGATGATGATGATGATGATGATGATGATGATGATGATGATGATGATGATGATGATAGGATTAATATTGATAAGATATTCTTCAATAAGAATAAATAGTAGCTAATTAGATAAGCTGGTCATATTAAACCTTACGGAGGCACCACCAGTGCTGCTTCCACTCTACCTTGCTGTTTCCTGCTGTCCCACAACACAGGCATTGTTTTGTTGAATAAAACCACCCTTCAAATAATAAAGACATGTGCACTGTTTGGCCTGGAATTGTCTTTATTACATGTTGCTCTCTCTCTCTGTGTGAAACTAATGAGATGGTCATGCGAGGTAAAGACATGGTGTTCAGCTCCTCCTCGGTGCGGCTGAAAGAAAGTGAGGAGAGAGTGTTTGGATGGACTGTTGCATCACTCCTTCGTGCATCTCACTGCTGCCAGAGTCTGCTCCTCCATCTGAGACCTCTGGCAGCAGTGAGATGGATCCTGGAGCAGACCTGGAGCAGTGGCCCCACTGCTTCTTCCCTGGGAGAGTATCAGGGTCCTTCAGAAGCCATTTTTGTCCCTTGGGCCGGGGGGAACAGCGTCTGGGTGACATCCTGATGCTGGCAGACCGGCGGAGCCAGACTGGTTGCATGAGACAGCCTCCTGGGATGAGCTATAGTACAGGAACCCTTCCTCAGGATCACCCACACAGAAGCAGGGTTGCTGGGGGTCCACACAGAGGAATGATTTAGAGAATGTCCTCCACACTAAGGTTTAGAGGGTCAAATGTCAGAACCTCCAGCAAGACAAGCTGCTCTCAATTTGTTTCCAAGGTGGAAAATTAAACATGTCCAGAGCAAGCGAGCCGTTAGTCCATCCTCACACTCGCTCACTTACTTCCATCCACACAAGGAGCTGAACACCTGTCTTTATCATGATGACCATTTCATTGGTTTCATACAGAGAGCCAACTATGGACACACACATTTGTGTCTAATGTTAATGGAAACAAATGGCTTGAGAAACATTTTGTTTTGTACATAATTCTGTCAGTTGTTTTACGTGACATGTTATGTCGTTTTCTGCCACTAGAGAGCGCTACCGCCCTTCACACAGCTCACCATCCAGTCTCCAGCATCCTCTAGCTTTTTTCATGAGGTCAAATCATGTTGTTGTTTATGTAGCCTGCCTCCTTACTTAGACTACAGCTGTATACAATACACTGCATTAGACCGTTTTGTACTTATTTCAATGGAAGTAACGCATATACACTAGACTTATTCAAAAAATAGGTTTTGCCCTTTTTTGGTCTAGTTGCTTGACAGCTTATATACACAGATACACAAATACATAATATGAAAAGTTTATCTCGGTGTAAATATCTATAGGTTCCAAAACTTTTCATAAACCAAACTGCCCAAGCACCTCCTACCAAGTCCCCATCACAACCCAGCCAGTATACTATTGTTTATTTATACATTTAAATGTCTTCTTTAGGCTGTCAATACAATTTTAGTTTCACCAACAAAAAGCAATACACTTATTTGGCAGTTTAATAATAAAAAAACATAAATCACCTCTACATATTTTTAATGTTTTATTTGATCTATCACCGACCCTAACCCTATCACTAACCCTATAACCATATTATCCTAGAATCACATATAAATTACAAGAATATACATTTGTATTTGTAATTCATAGTTTCAATTCAACTTGGATGTGACACATTAAAAAAAGGAAAATAAAGAACTAAATACGATAACTTCGGTGTCCTTGGGCCTGTTGGATCTAGTTTGCTCTGTTTCAGAGGGGAGGGGGGGGGGGGGGCTTATATCCTCCTGTGGCCCTGAAGCCCTGCCAGGTCGTCTTTCAGCAGCCGAAAAACGACATTTCCCAAAGGAAATCTACCGTATTCCAAGATAACACGAAGATAGAACAATAGCAAGGTGACGGTGTCTTTGTGACCCAATCTTTGAAAATAACCATCATGCAGGTGAGTGACCCATTGTTTTATTTTGTTGGTTTTTTTGTTAACAAAACCCCGACATCTACCATATAGACCTATCCTGAGATGATATTGCGCCTGTGTTTTGGTATAAAACGTTTAGCATTGAAAGTGTAGGAAAGTTTGCCAGTACCTGCCTCCTGTACCACCTCTATTCTGGAGAAGAACAGGGATTCACCATCCTACAACATTTAAAGAGAACGGCGATTCATACCATCCCCTCACTGTCCATATCCCCATTCGTCCTGACAGTATAGAAGACTAACTCATCTAATTCCTTATGACTGCCACCAGTGCTGACTTAGCTATTGTAAAACAAACGCTATCTCTGTCATGATATTAATCCTAATCTATTACAACGGGAGGGGTGGCGTTGAAAAGAAGAGAGGGCTGCTGGTGGGTATTACCGTCGAGTGATGAATGCATTAATGTCCACTGAAGCTGAATCAGATATCACTTTTTAATGGCCTGATTGCTCTATTAATTTCTCGCCTCATTCTTTACCCTCTTTTTTCTTGTGTAGCTGGTCATATGTTGTCCCAGATTAGTATAGTGGCTGGCTGACAGCCAGCTCTGCTCAAGGTATTTAGGAGACATAATTCATTCACAGTGCTAGAACCACCACCGATTTGTCATTCTCTTCTTGTTAACTTTTTTCTTCTTCTGTGGGACCCCTCCACAGTCATTTGTTCCCGTGAGTGTTTGGTGCGGTGTGTGTGTGTGTGTGTGTGTGTGTGTGTGTGTGTGTGTGTGTGTGTGTGTGTGTGTGTGTGTCTGTGTGTGTATGTGTGTGTGTGTGTGTGTGTGTGTGTGTGTGTGTGTGTGTGTGTGTGTGTGTGTGTGTGTGTGTGTGTGTGTGTGTGTGTGTGTGTGTGGGAGGTGTCAGGGGACCTGAGGAGCGGGGCTCTTTTGGCTGATGTATTAGCTGGCATATGCAAGCAATGAATTATCAAGGAGGGAAAGGAGTCAATTATCCACTCCTGAAGAGGGGCCCTGGCCTCTGTGGCCTAGGGGCCCCATTCCATATTTACCAAATCATTTCACAGAAAGGTGTGCTGAGAGACCTAGAGAATCATGTGAGAGGGACACACACACCCACCCACACACGCACACGCACGCACACACACACACACACACACACACACACACACAGTGCTGTATTAGCAAACTAGAACAGCAGAGCAATTTAAGCGTTTTAAATAAGCGTCTACTTTTAAACGTCAATCAACGGTCCAAACTGATTTGGGTTTTAATATCGTGTACGCGGCGGCGATCAGCCATTTAATGTTCCAATTCTCTTCAATGCCTGTCTTCCAAAATCAAAATGGGCTCTTGATTGACTGTGTTGCTCTGGTTAATAGACTATAGCAGATATAGCACATGGGGAAAAGCAGCACTTTCATTCCAAAGTCTCTCACCCCCGTGTGCGTCCCCAGTCACTTTGCCGTGACACATTTCCCCAGATTGAGCGGTCCATCCCGTTATGTGATGATGAGGACGGGGTGACGGAGAGGAGGCGCGCCCGGTGGCGGCGCAGGGCTCCGGTTATATTTGCCTCAGAGCTGTCGGGACCTTCAGACGAGGCGAGGTGGAGCCGACGTGGGCCTCCGGTGACGGACGAGGCGGACACTTAGGGAAATGAGGTCGTTAGACAGCATTACGAGCAGGCTGATAGCTCGGTAATGGGTTTTAACGGTAGAATTTAACACGGAAGCCCACCGGGGACAGGTGTGACGCGCGGGCAGACAGGTGGGCTGTCTCGTGGGCACCGCCGCGGTGAATAGGCTGTAGGTCTACCGGCTCAGAGCAAAGCGGGAATGAAGGAAGTGGATAGGAAAGTGGAGGACTGCGATAAATGACTTAAAAAAAAGGGTTGGCTAGTCAAACGTCCCTAGTTCATATGAAAGTTTCAGTGTAGTAGGTCTGCTTATACTAGTATATAGGCTTGGTTTTCATAGGGGTGCTATGTGGTGACGTCTCCCCACTAATGTCACGAAACCAGTGAAATGTCCCTACTGAAAATACCAATTAAAACTGAAAATTATACAGGTCTAAAACAAAACGCTAACCCTCAGACCAAACCCTAACCCTAAAGAATAGTGTTGTGATTCCTGAAACAGTAAGAAATGTCACATCTTTTTTTATGTTTCATAGGATTTATATTAGTGGTGGGCCGTTATCGGCGTTAACGCGCTGCGATAACGCGCTGCGATAACGCAAGACTCTTATCGCGCGATAAAAAAATTATTGCCGTTAATCTATTGTCAAAGTTGGGTTGGGAGCTGGGTATATACCGGATTTCCACCAAGGAAGGTAAGTGTTGCACACTTGGTAAGGAAATTAAAAGATGAGCATCCAAACCGTGTGCTGTTAATAATCCTTTGTTTTATTTGAATTCGTCGTGTAGAACTGTACAGGCAACTCGTGCATTTTTTTATTTTCTTCTTCTCTGCTTATTTCGCTACACACACACTCATTCCTGGCCTTACACTGCCATCTAGTGGTCAACTCTTATAACATGGTATTTCACTCAATTAAATCAAAAAGGGCAACACACAGCTAAAAGAAAAGGGTTTCACTAAAACAAGAAATACGGAGTACATTACATTCTCCCCTGCTAAATTAAATGTCGTCCCGACATTACCCACTAGTTCACTGCTTTTATTAGCGTGATTGCATACAAGTTTGAGTCCCAGATCTACGGAAAATATCTGATTACAGACTTCACATAACATATATCTCAGTTTCAACATCATGTGTCCAATAGTGGAGGTCATTGTGCACTACGACCACCATCCATTTACTCCGCAGTTTCCACGGGCAGTCTGTCTTATCTGGGATAGGCGTGACCTTTGACCTGTAGCAAATCATACAGAATCTCACACTTCACTTGCATCGAAGACACTCATTATGATCACTTTTGTCTCTCATGTAATTTCTGTCTGAATATTTTTCTTACAACACTAATTACCTCTGCAATAAACCCTCAGTGTGATTCTGACTGAACTGACTTTGTTGTGGGCCCCTGTTAACTAAAATGCTGTTTTTACCCTGTCTTCTTTAAATAATCTTCCTGTATTATCCCTTCACATAAACATGAACTTACAAATGCCTAACTACACTCACCCTGTAACCGGAGTGCCTGAGCATAAACATTACTCAACTGAGTCTAAACATTTAACTTTAACTGAATGTAGGTTGCCCTAAAGTATTATATGTCAATGTTCTGGGTGCATGTCTAAATCTGGAAGGATACTGTCTTGCAGGCGGGGAGGATGGTGGGGACACTGCTTCCTCTTCTTCAGGATCGACTGTCGCCGTCTCGTCATCCTCCAAGTCAGTCACAGCCGGTTCTTCATCAGCACCCAATGGCCACAGGGCCTCAGGGGGGCCAGCCATCCCATCATCTTCCTCAGGTGCTGGTGCTTCCGTTGGCTGATGCGGCTGAAACTCTGAAGCCTCAGGTCTCAGGCTGGTCCTGTGTTGCTCTAACGAACCCTCTTTAGGCCAACCGGCGATGCATCTCCAGTCATCCTCTTCACTATCAGACGAAGACTCTGGTTCTGTGTGGCGTGGGGTCTGTGTTCCTTTCTTGTTTTTGCATCCTCTTTTTCCTCTTTTCTTCTCAGGTGTATGTATCTCGACAGGCAGGAAGTCACAGGGGAGCAGCAGATTCCGATGAAGCACTCTAGTGCGGCCCTGGCCATCCTCCGGTTGTACTTCATAGACTGGACTTTCGTGATGCTTCCTCTTGACTACTACATGGACTTTCTCTTCCCAGAATGACCTCAGTTTCCCTGGCCCACCTCTTTCTGTGAGATTACGGATCAGCACTCTGTTGCCAGGATGTAGCTCCGCTCCCTGGATCTTCTTGTCATAGAATTCCTTTCCCCTTTTCCCACTAGCCTGTGCTGTCTTGGTGGCCAACTGGTATGCCTCTTCCATCCTAAGTTTCCACATCTTTGCATAGTCTTCATGTGATACACTACCATCATTCTGCTGGATGCCAAACATGTTATTGATGGGCAATCTGGGGTTACGACCAAAGAGCAGGTAATACGGTGCATATCCGGTGGACTCATTTCGTGTGACATTGTAGGCATGCACTACTTTGCCAAGAGAACTTTTCCAATCTGCTTTGGCTTCATCATCCAGGTTACGCAACATGGCCAGTAGGGTGCGGTTAAAGCGCTCCACTTGACCATTTCCCTGGGGGTGGTAAGGGGTTGTGCGGGAACCCTGGATTCCACTGTATTTTTGAAGTTCAGCAAACAATTTGTTTTCAAATTCCCTCCCCTGATCATGATGCAATTTAGTGGGAAAACCGAATTTGAGGACAAAGTCTCCAAAGATCTTCTCTGCAGCCGTTCGAGCAGTGTTGTTCCTACATGCATATGCCTGCGCAAATCGTGTGAAATGGTCCATGACCACCAGAATGTAATCATATCCTCCTTTACACTTCTCTAAGTGAAGGAAGTCAACTGAGACCAGTTCAAAGGGGTATGTCGTCACAATATTGGTCAGTGGTGCTCTTACTGCTTTATTGGGTCTTTTGCGCTTCACACAACTGCACACCTTGTTGATGTGGTGCTCTATGTCTCTCTGCATGTGAGGCCAGAAAAAGCGATCACGGACGAGATGAAGTGTTCGTTCAACACCCAAGTGTCCCATCTCTTCATGCGTCTGATTCAAGATCAGTGGGCGAAACTTTGATGGCACCACTAGTTGTGTTCGAGTGGATGTCTGCCGCCGGAGAACACCATCGGCATCACACAACAATTTGGCTCTCTCCCTAGCAAAAACAGACAACTCACTGTGTGCCTCCTTGATCCTTGGCCACTGCTGTTTGGCGACACACCGCTTCACTCGCTGCAACAGGGGATCCTCATCTTGAGCAGCCCTCAGGTCTTTAGGGGAGATCTGTGTGAATGTATCAATCTGTAGGTCACTGCTCACCTCTGTGATTGCTGCTGCGATGGTCAGTGGACACAGCAGTGGCTCTCCCTCCTCCTGGTAGATGGACAAGCCCTTCCAGCAACTGGACAAGATGTCCGGCTGTATCTGTTGGGAACAAGTTAGCATATACTTCTCTATGTCAAGGGGCATCCTTGATAGCCCGTCTGCGTCTGAATTAGACTTGCCTGGCCTGTACTTAATTGTAAATCGGAAGTCTGCCAGCTCGGCCACCCATCTCAGCGCGGTTGCATTCAGTTTAGCAGTTGTGAGCACATAAGTCAGAGGGTTATTATCTGTATACACTACGAAGGACGGAGCGTAATATAAATAATCCCTAAACCGCTCACATATGGCCCATTTCATTGCTAAAAACTCTAGCTTACCAGAGTGTAGATTGTAATTCTTCTCTGGAGTCGAAAGAGTGCGGGACCCATAAGCAATGACCCTTAACTTTCCTTCCTGTCTTTGATAAAGCACTGCCCCAAGTCCATCTTGACATGCGTCACAATGCAGGACGAATGGCTCCTCAAAGTTCGGGTAGCTCAAGACAGGGGGACTAGAGAGGTGGTCAATCAGCTGACAAAGTACTGCACTATGCTCATCAGTCCATCTAATTCGCTGATATGAGGGCACCTGGCTTTGCTTTTTCTTTCTTGCCACAGCTTTTTGCTTTCGGTTGTCTTTCACAGCGTCATTGCTTGTCCCTTCAGAGCACAACAGAGCATAAAGAGGCTTGGCCACGCGAGAGAAATTTGGGATATACGCTCTGTAGTATGAGATAAACCCAAGTAGTTTCCTCACCTCACCCACAGTAGCTGGTTTGCGTTGCTTCATATCCTGTACTGGAGCTACCTCTGCCGGATCCATGGTGTAGCCTTCGGGTGTTACAATTTTTCCCAAGAATCTGACCTTATTTTTGAAGAGCTCACACTTCTTTGCAGTTAATTTCACCCCATGTTGCTGATAACGTTGAAGCACTTTTCTCAAATCTTTCAGATGATCTTCAAAGGTTTGGCTATGTACTAAAGTGTCATCTAAATATGGCTGACAGATTTCATCCCGAAGGCCGACCAGACACTCCTCCATACTCCGCTGGAATTCAGAGGGAGCGGAAGACAAACCAAAAGGGATTCGTATCCACTCGTACAGTCCCCAGGGCGTTATAAAGGCTGTGAGGGGTCTGCTACTCTCTTCCATAAAGCCTTGGTGGTAGGCCTTTCCTTGGTCTAATACTGAAAACCAGGCACTACCATGTAAGCTGTCAAGCGTGTCTTGAATACGCGGTATTGGGTGGCGATCGGGCAGAGACTTCTTGTTGAGCTCCCTATAGTCACAACACAGACGAAGGCTCCCATCTTTTTTCCGCACACAGACAATGGGAGACGAATAGTGTGACCTTGATTTCTTAATCCAGCCCCTGTTTAGCAAATCTTCCAAATACTGTTTCACGTCTTTGTGTAATGGTTTTGGCACAGACACATAGGTACGTCTTACTGGTGTTGGGTCTGTAAGTCTAATCTTCAGTTGCAGGGAAGGGATGCACCCTACGTCCTCATCACCTTTGGCAAATGCTTGACACTCCTCCCTCAACAACTGTTTCACTTTTTGTTGATGAGCCAGGGGCAGGTGAGTCACTGCTATTGGTGGATCATACCTGTCCTTGTCCTCCAACTCATTTTTAGCAGGTGCAGATTCCTCTCCGTTGACTTCGGGGGGCACTACTGGAGAAGCTGATGGGGCAACGACTGGCTTGGCTTCCGCTGGATAAACAGCCTTGACTAGTTGGACTTGCCCCAGCACGGTGCGTGGACTCAGTGTGATGTCATGGCCTGTGTCATTGATGACTGGCAGTGTTAGACGAGAATATGTCCCTTTACCCAGAGTTATCATGCTCTCCATCATACGCGCGCCCTCCGACCAGGGTGCATGTTCATCTGGCACGAAGAGCGCTTCTTGGCTGGATAGCAGCGGCCCTGTCCTCACCGAACACTTCACACTTCTAACCTGGCCAGCCTGGATGACTTCCTTCTGCCTTCCCATTCTAACGACACCATCGCTGCATTCAGGGTCACTGGTTTTAATCATTCTCACAAACATTTCAGTCTTCTTACAGTCAAATGAGAAAGCTGTGCTAATAGCCTTTGTTATTGCTTCCTGTGGATGGTCCACCCCACTCTTTAACAGCTGTTCAATAACATTGTAGCCAATGATAGGCTCTTCAGCTACCCCCCTCTCATCTGTTACAAGCATCGGTACCTGAAGCCTGATCTGCGGGGCTTGTGTCGGCTGCAGCTGGAACTTTACCTCCACCCATCCTTGGAAAGGGATATCTGTCTGGTTGACGGCTTTCCCCACCAGAGCGCCGGGGCCTAGTAGTTCTTCAGTGTTCCTCACTCTCACCTTAGGGATGTATTTCTTTCTCCAGACTTCACTGATGAGGCAAACCTGCGATCCAGTGTCCCATAAAGCTTGAGTCTTGACACCATCGAGGTAGCAATTGACCATGCATTTCTTTCCAATGAGACGAAGCAGCTGAGAGTGATGTCGGGGTGAGATGTGGCTGACATACACAGATCCTGCAACTCTCCCACCGGGTCCCCCTCCTTCTGCCAGCAGTCTCTCTTCTAACTGGTGAATGCTTTCCCTAAGGATAGCCTGAGTGTCTTGTGACCCACTCAGTTGTTCTTGAACAGTAGGAGGTGTCCCTCGTATGCTTTGGCCAGAAACGTCTACAGTGCTACTTTTACCTTTTGGGTTCCCTTGAGCTCTACATCCTCTTGAGAGATGCCCAGTGAAGCCGCATTTAAAGCAGTGGTCACATTGCTCCTCATCACCTCTCTCTTGACATCCTCTGCATGCCCGCCTGGTTCTGGGTTGGAACTGCCTAGGGGGTCGTGGTGACTGGTGGACAGTCTTCTTCAGCTCCGCTACTTCATCTCTCAGCTGCTTTATCGCATCCATCAATTCTGTTTCAATCTGGTTTTTCACCGCTGTCACTTTTTGACCTTTTACATTGGCCTTCACTGGGGTACTCTGTCCAGGTGCCTGATTCCTGTCTGCTTGCATCTGGTCAATAGATGTCTCTGTTTGTAACTCGTTTACTCTAGCTGGTTTGACTGGATTACTCCTCTTCAATTTCTGCTGTGTCTCCAAGTCAACAGCGGCCGCATCATTCATTTTTTCTATCAAAGTCTCATCAGTCACGCCTGGGTCATCTAGATACAATTTCAGTTGCAGCCTAATATTATCACTCAATAGCCCTGTGCTTAGTGACCTAAGAAATTTCTTCTGAATGAGATCAGGGTTATACTGAACATCTGAGCTAGCATCTGAAGCAGCTGACATCAGTCTTTCTTTGAGCTCAATGACACGAAAGAGAAAATTCTGAGGAGATTCTTTTGCATCCTGACTTATGTTAACAAGCCTGTGGAACATATCTGTTGTATTGTTTTCTTTAAAGTGAGCCTTGAGAATTATCTTTAACTGTGCCAGTGTCAAATTACTTTTACTTTCCAACATATCTCGTAAACTCAGTCCTGGAGTAGCAGCTTTCACTACAGCTTCAACCATTTCTGCGTCACTATGGCCCTTACGTGTTCCAGTGTCAATTTGATGCATGAGATTCGTGTAGGATAACTTATCTTTCTGCCCCAGTTCGCCTATCTGGCCATTTATCCGAAATTCGCGTCTGATTACTACTTCAGGAGCTCGGGAAAATGGTGAGTGGGGTGAGCTGGGTCGCCTATTAACTTTCTCTCTGAGATGACTCATTTCTTCCTCGAGCATTCTGGTCGATTGTCGGAAGCTCAACTGCATTTCAGCATACTGGTTTTGTAGGCGCCGTAACTCGTCTTCACTGCCGCCATTACTTTCATCTCCCTCCGTTGCCTTTTGTCTCAATCGCTTCGCTGTAGCTAGTAAATCTTGAACAAACGTCTCTGCTACGTCATCTTCCTCACTTTCTATTGCATTATCCACAGACTCATTCACTGCTCGAATTAACGTGTGCCTCTTTGTTTTGTCTGGAGAAACTTTAGCTTGGATACACATCACTTTTAGCTGCTCGAGTGTAAGCTGACACAATACCTCCGTTAGCTGATCTTGTAGCTGCTCCAAATCCATTGTGTATATTCAACCGTTTCTTCTTTCCTTCAGACGTCTCTTCGCATCACGACGAGCCCCACGTTGGGCGCCAATTTTGTTGCACACTTGGTAAGGAAATTAAAAGATGAGCATCCAAACCGTGTGCTGTTAATAATCCTTTGTTTTATTTGAATTCGTCGTGTAGAACTGTACAGGCAACTCGTGCATTTTTTTATTTTCTTCTTCTCTGCTTATTTCGCTACACACACACTCATTCCTGGCCTTACACTGCCATCTAGTGGTCAACTCTTATAACATGGTATTTCACTCAATTAAATCAAAAAGGGCAACACACAGCTAAAAGAAAAGGGTTTCACTAAAACAAGAAATACGGAGTACATTACATAAGCACCGCGGAACGGCTGCGCTGCGGAACGGCTGCGTCCTCTGCCCGGCGCCCCCCCCCCCCCGTCGGGCGTAGGTCTTGGGTGGGTTACGATCGCGCAAACCCCCCCCCCCCCCCCCCCGGTCGTAGGTCCGGGGTGGGTTACGATTGCGCAGACTTACTTTTAGTCATTATTTAGGTAGCACACACATATTATGAATGCCTTCGCCAGAATTCAAATGAGCCATTTTAGTCTAGATCTAATCTAATCTAGATTAATTCCAAGATTACCGTGAGATTAATCTAGATTAAACAAATT